>VZSC01012443.1:74005-144674 GCA_013398225.1 Steatornis caripensis | reverse complement strand
CGATCTTCAGTATTTTCTTTTTTCTCTGTCAGTACTGTCAATTTAAATGTAGAATACGATTGATGGTTACTGATTTTCATGCTGTTGAAACAGAGCCTATAGCCCCCATAACAAAGATTGAAGTCCTTTATTTATCTACTAAGCAAGCACTACAAATATAGGGGAAAAGATAACTCCTCAGCACCTTTTACCCCACATTTCCTCATATGGTAACTTAAAAAGGTGTCTTAAGCAGCATCTAGTTTACTAAGATTTCCTAAAGGATTTTTCACTTACTAACAGTCGTGGTCACACTTTTACAGTAAGTGCATGTGTTCCTGTAAGAAAATAATATGACTGGAAGCAAACTTCAGCAAAGCATCTCTGGCAGAACACTCTGTGTACTGATAATTAAGAATGTGATCCCCTCTCCGTGCTCACAGATTTATGGTTTACATCTAACCCTTTACTCCTAATTGGAGTAAATAAATGTGAGATTTGTAACAGTTTTAAATTGCACTGCTTTCATTTCAGAATGGTGTTTCTTTTCAAAATTTACAAAACAAACATAAACATAATGACGTCTTTTGAAAGGGCTTCAAAATAAACTGAAATTTTTCAAAGAGAAGATTTCGAATTAACCCAAATGAATGTTTTTCTTTTCAGCGACAAAAAAATATTCACACAGCTCCAGCATCTAATTCTTCTCACGGAGATAACACTACTAGCGACGACTTCTACCATGCTGCCTGCTGTAGATAAAGACCCTTTAAGCTGTGTCTGTCTGGATGCTTATGTTACTTACTTGAACATTTGAACCTGTTGCTTGAAGGGGAGGGGACAGAGGAAGGTGAAAAGACTATATAGCATTGCTAATCCCTTGAGCCATCTGGTGACTTGAGGCCATGCTTTAGATTATGCTTATATTGAAAACCTATTCCTTTCATTCTGTTCCCTTCCCTGTGCCAATTTGTCATCGGCTTTTTCGCTGTATTAGGATTTCTTGCAGTTAATCATGGTGAGAACCAATTGTCTTCTCATGCCACAGTAAATATTCACACTGAAAAGAGATTATTTTTCACTCATTTCTTCCTCCCCTCTACTACTTGCAGGGATTTGTAGAAGTTGTTGATACATTTTCACCAAACTGAGCTGAAAACAAGGACGTGTTTGTCTTCAGCAAAGAGGAAAATAACTAATTCCGTTAGCATTTCTGTGTAATCTGGAAGAGATTTGCCAGATGACAGATACAGCAAAATGCCCGTGTTACGCAGGATTTGAAAGAACTGTACCTAGATACCACCTTATAATTCAGCTATCAGAAATAGCATTTGCGTGTTTAATTATCTAAGAACCAATCTGTATCTGCACTTGCATGGCATAAGCCTCTCAAACGTGCTAAATTTGCACCCATACCAATACAACATATTGCACATTAAGCCTGTCCAAAAGGCTGATGATTTGCTAGAGCATACACAAATTTTTGGTCCATTGACACGTGCAATTCTACATGAAGCTAAATCAGTCGTGTCTCTGCCACGAAGCAGCACTGAGACTTCACAGCTACTCGACTTCGTTAGCTTTCCCACACACTTGACAAAATTGCTCTTCATGACTTTGCAGTTAACTTTCAATAATGTGCAGTCTTTTCCACTATTTCTTGTTCCGTGCATAAGATTATTTTTTATATTGTGTTCCCTGAGGTGGCTGCAAAGCAATTCTGCCATGAACGTGCTGGTTCTGTGCACTCTAAGTGAAATCATGTTCTGCCGCATGCTCTTTCCACACATTAATTAATTCCTTGCAGTCCTCTTCTGGCTAGATGGCAGATCTGATTTGTGAACCTTCTTTTTAAAAAAAACCTGTCCTTTTCACTGTTAGATCTATTGTTGAATAGCAAAATGAGAAGAGAAAATTGTAAAGCACAGCAAAGGTAGGAAAAAGCAGATCAAAACATCTGAGAAATCAGCAGACACTGAAAGACCTCTGGAAGTTGGGAGTCTGAGTAATTTTTAAAAAGCGAGCCGAAGAAGTCAATAGCTGGTCGGGAAGGATGCGTGAGTTTTAAGCATTTGGGGGGGGGCTAAGCCCAGTAGGGAATTAAGTCCCGCAGAGTCGCTTGCTCACTCACTCCCCTACAGTGGGACGGGGGAGAGGAATGGAAAGAGCAAAAGGGAAGAAACACGTGCGTCGAGATAAAGACAGTTCAGCAGGGAAAGCAAAAGCTACGCACGCAAGCAAAGCAAAACAAGGAATTCTTCCGCTACTTCCCATTGGCAGGCAGGTGTTCAGCCATTTTCATCATGCGTAATGGTTACTTATGAAGACAGACTCCACGGCTCAAATGTCCCCCACTTCCTTCCTCCTTCCCCCAGCTTTTATTGCTGAACACAACATCATACGGTATGGAATATTCTATGGTCAGCTGGGGTCAGCTGTCCTGGCTGTGCCCCCTCCCAGCTCCTCGTGCGCCCCCAGCCTCCTCGCTGGTGGGGCGGTGCGAGGAGCAGAAAAGGCTTTAATGCTCTGCAAGCACTGTTCAGCAACAGCTAAAACATCGGTGTGTTATGAAAACAGTATTGGTCTCAAATCCAACACATAGTGCCGTAAGAGCTGCTACGAAGAAAATCAGCTCTAGCCCAGCCAAAACCAGTGCACCACTGTTCATGTTTCTGATCACTGAACCTCATCCACATACGGCCTGCTGGCAAAGGTGAAGCTGCACAGCTCGGGCTCTCCATCACAGGCATGTAATACAGAGACTCTGGTCTAAAGCTCTAACTCAATCTTTCAGGTCTGAGACAACCAGTGCATCAAATTTCATCTTACGAGACACAAAGGTTCACTATTCTGGCATAAAAGGGAAAACAAAGGCTAAATGACACGATTAAAATCAACAAGTCAAAATACACAAATCATCACCGACTGAGATCATCCCACTGCCCGGCCAACAACAGTGCATTGGAATGTATTAGTTGGAAGTAACAGCCTGAAATAAACCCACTTTGTGCTTGTTGCTATTTGTTAAAGCAAAAACCTGCAAACTAGAAATGATTATGAAACAGTTTGTATAGCAAGAGGTACTAACGAACGTAGCACTGTGCTGTGGCAAAGGCTGTAGGAGCATGCAGTTAGACACAGATGAAATCAACAAAGCTTTTGGGCTCTGAGGTACTAAATTTACTCAATAATCCTGAATTATAGATTAGGATTTAATATTATTATGTCCCACTCTGCCAGGGTCTTCTTGTACAGCCAGCTGTAGTATTTACTAAGATTTGTTCCAGTTTCTACTCTAATCAGTACAAAAACAAGTTCCCACTGAACTACGGTGAAACAACCACTCCGAGCTGGAGAACAGGATGGCCACTGGAACAAATAACGAATTAATTGTATTTCTACTAACTTATCTGGGATAGCTGTGCTGTGTCGAAAATTGTATTTACATCATAAAACATAAAATCCTGTGATCATCTCTATTGTCAACTGTAAAAGTGAAATGAACTCCGTGGAGCAGGATAAGAAATCTATTTCCACTATCGGTATTTCCAGAATCCAAGACCAAAACAATATTGAACAATTGTAAGATTACGATTATTGGATAACAAAAAGTACAACAAATAAAAAATGCTCACTTTATAAGGCATAAATGAGCCACTAATTGACAGGAGCTCTCTTGTAGGCTGGTTATTCGGCTGTGGATTCTGCTGCTCTGTCTTCCGAAGCATCTGGTACCGGCCATTACCAGAGATCAAACAGAGGACCAGATGGTCTGTTGGTTTCACTCATTACAATAGTATGACCGCTGAAATGTAAAAGCTCTTCACAGAACCAGAAGGAGAGCATTTACCTCTGAATGCCCGATCTCTTTAAAAAAAAAAAAAAAAAAGAAAGATTCATCATACCTCTCTGAATCCAAGAGAATAGCAATCCCATTTACCTCAGCGACGCTTCGGTGCGGAAGAAGTCAAATTACTCGGGAACTTTTCTCACTTAAGAGGATCTGGCGTTAGCAAGCCTTTGTGGCTTCGGGCTTGTATTACCACAAAATACTATACTGAGGATGACTTGGGAAGCTAAAGCTGAAGCAGGAACTAGGTGGCACAGTCTGGCACGACAGTATCCCATCAACCCCTTAGGACTGTGCTGGATTCGTGCATCCTAAGTCAAGGTGTCTGTGATTTAAAAGCACTGTGCATGATCCTGTAGGTTTGCTTCGTGCCAGAGGGCTAAAGGACTAGCAGAGGTTAGGTGGCTGAAGAAGTCATACCCAAGAGGGGAAAAAATTGGCGTCTTAGAGAAGGGGACTATGGGGAGCCTCAAAAAGCGCTGAATATGTGGTACTGTTTCCTCTTCATTGGCTTCCAGGCTCCTTCTGATGTTCCAAGTATGTGGGCTCATCATTTTAATTCTCTTTCCTAAAAGTGTAGTCACAATGAAAAATATGGACCTGACAGAAGCAGGACAGCTGAAACGAAGTGAAGCAGCCCCATATTTAGGCTTGCTTTGCGATAATGAGCCTCCAGAACTGCAGTTCCCCCTCTCTGCTAATGTCTCCGTAAAGGTGGTCCTCAAGGAGCCCGGTCTGAAAATACCATCCACCTTAGCAGCGGTGGGCAACGACCACTCTGGCTCCTGCATGTAGGAGTTTGAATGCATTTCTTTCCTGAGGCTTCTGGCTTTCATCCCTTTTTAAGCTCTACCTAATAATTATTTATGTTTTGGTTACAGTTTTCTAAATTCAAATACCAAGAGTTTTAAATGTTTGAAAATGGAGATTAGTTGGGGTCCATTTAAAGTTACTACGTAGCCAGAGAATATGTATCTGGAAAGACGCTTAGGGAAGAAAAAAAAAAGTATGCTTTTCTTCCTTGGATTCAGGAACAGGATGTGTGTTTTCGTTATCGTCACAGTGATTTGTAAAGAGGAGCTGCTGTCCCATGATATAAATCTTCCATATGCCAAACCTGCATAACTGGCTTGTGTCTTAACACGTTCTCCAGAGAGACAACATGTTACCACCCTTGTCCTCCTTTATTCCCCTCCCTTACTACTTTCCTTACTAATCCTAAACCCTCTGAGACCATTTTGCGTGCAGAAGCAAACCCTGAAAGCTACTGCATTTACAATGTAACTTGCATTGGGAGCTCCAAAGACGACATCTTGTCTGTCTTGAGTCTTTTAGAAAAAGCTGAATGCTAAAAATAAGTATTGAAAAACACTGATTCTTAATAAAGTAAAGCAAACTACAAAACCACACCCTATCAAAATACAAGCAAAGTACACTATCGCATATGACATTAATGTTGATACTCCTAAATTCAACATAATCAATACTATGTAGAAAATACAAAGCCTTCAGCGGTTGTTTTCTTTTCTTTTTATAAAAATCCCTGTGCAAGAGAAGCTTTTCTGGACAGCAAGGCTATTATTTAAAAGGGAGGCAATGAGGACAGCGCTGTGAGGCTTGCCAGCCCTCTTGGAAAGCTGTAGTGATCACACGGCAGGGCTGAGGCCAACCGTACCACGATGCTTCCCATTTTCTTCAGGCAACAAGGGTTGTAAATATTCATATGAGGACACTGGAGAGTCACACTCAAATCCCGTTACTCCGTAATATGCATTTATAGACGCCTAGTTTTCCACGTGACCGAAGAAAAACCTTAATAGAAAACCCAGCAAAGAGGATTTGTTCTGTGACTTTTCCTATGGCTTCCCCTTCCCGCGTTTGTTCATTTAGTAGGCAGATCGCATTTCCAGCGTGTGATTTTCAGATATAACCAGGACCAACTCGTGAAGCTCAGGGCAGAGGAAAGTGATAGAGGTAGTGGAATAGGAAATAACAGATCTTGGGAATAGCTAGTACCCTGGATGGTAATGTTATCAAACTACTCTGGACCGAATTCTTTCTCACTGCATCATGCTTAATTTTCAGAAGGGATGAAAAGAGGAGAGACTGAGTTTAAGAAAAGGTCACATAGGAGAAAAATCTTTAGAAAAATCTCTACTAAATTATATATTCATTATCATGGCTTCTCCGATACGCCAAGGGTTGTGTAATAACGTGCATATTGGTGAGAAGGCAGAAGGCTATTCTGGAAACCCGTGGGCAGATACGGTTTTCCAATACATGAAAAACAAATCGCAAGAACTGTAGCTGGGCATGACAAGGAGTTCAGATGTATTGTCATATTCTTTAGATGGAAAATTGAACCAGCACACAGAAAGAAAAGGGAAAACGGGTAACAGCTGCTTTTTCAAGGTAGCATTGAGAAGGAGACATCATTCTGCTTTTCTTCATCGTAGTTTTCCATTTGGGGCTGAGTGCCAATCCACTTAGCAAGTGCCAAGTGGTCTGAGAGGCAATCTATTTAGTCTGTTTCAGTGATCCTGGGTTTTGCATTATATAAATAATGGGGAAACTGCACTAATTTCTGCACGTCACACTCCACATCAGCTCCCAAGGCTCCTTCTTCAGTAACTTGGAAAGCCTACCAGAAAACGCAGGAGGATACTTGGTGCCTTCCTAGTTACTCAGAGACAGTATTTTAAGAAAGAAAATGAGCTGTGGAGGCGACTCCTTCGCCTCCTCAAATTAAGGAAGTTTACTTTCCCACCCACGTAATAACAAAAGGGAGTATCCATCCCAAGTTACTGTTTTGCTCTACAGCAAAGCGACAGTGTTAAAATATCATCTGAGAAATTACTTTCCCAACATGGGAGTTCAAAGACCAAAAGGTGTTTATATTCTTAACAAGCGTTGTTTATTTTCACGGAGAAAATTAGTTCCTTTGTATGCACTATAACATTTGCCACATTCTTGTAAGTAATGTTTTCTGGTGAAGTCATAATTACTTAATTAGAGATGATCAAAACCCACTAGTTATTCACTCACATTCTTTGCGTATTCCTACCAACCTACCTGTGCCTTGTGAAGCTTTAACTGAATACAGCAATTCTGTTTGTGAAGGAAAAACAATGACCCAAGACGTCTCATAAAGCCACCACAGAAAATATTTCGACTGCCAAATTTATGTGTCAGTGCTCACTAGATTAAAAAACAAAACAGCAACAAAAAAATCCCTACCCTTAACCAATCCCTCTCTGACACGTGGGGACACAATTTTTTCTCATAGGCCTTCTGAGAAACGAACTTTTTGATTTAACAGAGGACCCAAACTGTAACCCAAACGGACCACAACGGCTGCAAATGCTGGCACCTTCCTCTGCTTACGGTGCTTATGTTTTGGTGGCCTTTCGATGCCGGCCCACGTAGAGAGCATACATTTTAAAAACGGCATATCGGATGTGCGGTTGCTGTTACTTGTAATCGGATCTGAGTGTGTCAAGTCTCACGTGCAGAAACTGTGTGTTTAAGGTGCTCAGTTTTCCGCGTGACCTAAAGTAGTTACAAAAAGAGAGCAGTTGTGTGAAGAAACCCCGGGATCTTTCACTTGGCTTCCCTCCCGCCTGTCTGTGCGCTTCTGGAAAACGCCATGTTACTGGGACGGTGACTTTCAAAGGCAGGCAGTCAGATCATCTTGTGAAATCCAGGGTGATAAGAGAAAGAGGAGAGAAGGAAACTGAAGTTAAAAAAAGATACATAGCTGCTACTACACCATCGAACTGCTTCATGCAGAGTTCTCCCAGTCAGTCAGAGTAATGCATTCGGAAGGAAGGAGGGAGTTGTACATTGAGTTCTTTTTAAACAGACTTCTGTTTTAATTATTAAATCGGCGCTATCATACAGAATGTCTATAGGGAATTGCTTAATTTTATGCTTTTTCTTTGGTGATTGGGGACGACGCTATAAAATATAAATGCGTTCTTTTATTTCTTGAGAGCGCCTTCTGAAGGACCCTCACATTTCACATCTATTTCATTCTGCCCTCTTTTCTCTGGTTTTTTTCCATGGTGGTAGGGCTTTAGGGGAGAAGAAATATTGTTTCAATTTTTTTAGTGAGGCTTTTCTGGTATCCGCCTCCTCAGAACTGTGCTGAATGTGTTATCAGAAGGGATCCCCCCTATTCGAGTTCTCGCAGGAAGATTCATAAATAAGAAGGGGAAATTCTATTTCCTGCCCTAATTCTGGGGGGTACAACAACCAGATATTCATAAAACTGCATGCAATTTGCAGTTAAACTTTCTAATGGGATATGTCTGCAAGCGGCAGTATTTTCTACGCAATCTTTCAGAAACAGGAAATCTATAAGCTTTTACATAAGAAATCAACGTTCCTAGCTTCCCTATTTTACAACAATTCGGAAACGGAACTTATACAGCAAAAGCGATACAGTGCTTTTATAGCTTTCTCTGCCTAAAATAGTGTTTCGTCGTTCATCCAGCTACAAAGATTCTTCCAGATTTGGGCAAAAGCTAGTAGGCTGAGATCATAAAGTTGCTAATACTCTGACATCACTTAGGAACTGAAGCCCCCTTTTCAAAAGGGATCTGTGACATGCCTGGACTATAGCATAAACTCGGATAATTGACACTGGGGCCCAAGCATCTGGGTTAGCTTAGCAGCAGATGTTCACAGACACTTTCTAAAGCCATCCTCATGCTTCTGTGTTCTGCTGTTGCACTCCTGAGGGTACGCCACTAAATTTCTGAGGACATCTCCTGCATGTTGTAAAGCTCAGCTGCTCTCTGGTTAGTCCCCAAGCTATCCTTCTGGGCATGCGGCAGCGAAGGGAGGATTTGCGGGAGGTGACTAGAGGACTATTAATACTTGCTATTTCAACATGCCTCGGTCCTACAATGGAAGAAAGCACAAAGAGGAGCAGAATCAAGGCAAGCTAGTCAGACCTGACAGTAACGTTATTTGTTGCCGACGTGTGCCTTGGTGTATGAGTAGGAATGTGGGAAGCAAGACAAAAAAAAGAGAGAGGTGTCTGCTAATACCGTAGGGAATATGTATCCCTGAGGATTTCTAACTTATTGAAAGTCAAAGCACTTTGGCTGCCTAATCCTCTGTGACAATGTCACCAATTACACTAAATTTCTCTCAAATTTAGAGGGAGTAGAAGCATTATTTATTCATTTGAGAAAATACAGCTGATAGGGCATCGGAATGCTAAAGATGAGGAGCAAGAGATAATCGCCTCTAGATTTTTGGTTCAAAGCGGAAGTGGGGAAGGATGTGTATTTTCTTGTTACCCGTCTTTTTTATCTATGTATATCTCACCGTAGTCGTTGCGTAGTATCTCACTCCCAACAATCCCAGAGATATAACAAGGACAGGGAACTGAATCTACTCACATTGTAAAATTTCACATCTGCTGACAGCTTGTTTCCTCCAGTTTCTCTGTTATCACTATTCGGGGGATCATCAAGACAAAGATGCTCGCACGGTAAAAATGCAACTTCTGTAATGTGTCAGTCATGAAACTATCTCAAAGAGAAACCACAATTAAAAACCTAGAAATTCTTTAAAGACAGCGGCATTGAAAAGAGATGACACCCAAAAGAATAAGGTGCAGATCTAGTGTGATTATTAACAAGGAAAAACATACCAGAGCTTGCGGACAAGGCTGCAGAAACGCGTGGTTTATAAAAACAACTGAATTTCTCTTGAAAGTCACCAACCATCAGGCCCAGCTATGCAAGCGTGTCAGCTTACAAATGAACACAGCTGCTGCTCGGTATGAAAGCATCCAGCTAGCCATGAGCCTGTCTGCGCCTAAAGTTGTGGGCAGCGCCTGTAAGACATCACGTGCTACCAAACCCAATGAAGATGATAATAGTAATAATCAAAAAAGATGGAAACTCAAAAAAAGGATGCAATTAAGGCATCATATTCTTATTCAAAGGGATTTAGTTATAACAAGGCACGCAGGTCCTCCGTGTGACAGGACAGATACGTTCTGACAGCGCAGTGTTTAGAGGAAAAATAAAATATGCAGCCACATACAAGTTACTTGCTAGACTGCACATTTCTGTATGCACAGCAAGGACAAGGAGAACCCCCTTGGGTGACTGTATAATGTAACTTTGCAAGTCTATAGCTGGATTCATTACTTTACACAGTATTCAGCAAAAATGAAATAGCCTCTGTCAGCACTGAAGACAGTGTGATTTCATAACAAACTTACTTCAGAACAATGTGCTTGTTGCGGGACTTTTGAGCCTACTAACTCTGCTGCGCCTGGAATAATGTCTCTGCAGCTGAACGTGGTACCAAGGCCAAAGGCTCAGAAAAGCCAGAGGAGCCTTAGGAGTCTTTTGGACATGCTCATAGGAGAAATCTGGACATAGACTACTTGTCACAGTTCTTAGTCGTTGGGTGAAACTATTATTCTCGGCAACTAAGCAACTTTATTTCCCCAAGCTGGAAAAAAAAATGGTATAGAAAATATCCAGGTTCCCTAGGAATCGATGTCGGATTTAGTACTGAGCGGAATTTTGAAGTTTTGTACGCAAAACCCTTTAGACAAGATCCCACATTTATGTTGCTGCATGTGAAAGGAAAAAGGAGAGCATCTGCTCGTGAATTAATCAATATTTAAAGATAGGACATGTGCTAAATATTCAGTTTTTGCAAACGATGAAACATTTTCTCCATCACAAATCCTACACGGATCTGTTCTGAGATCCATAGCGTTCAACACAGTCATAAATTATCAAAAAAAGTCAGTTAATAGTGGCAAGACAAAGCTTGTTGACAATACAAAACTACTCAAGGTAGTAAATCTGAAAGTGAGCTGTAAAAGAATCTCATGATTTTAAGCAGCTAGACAATAAAAAAATAAAACAAACCAAAAAAACCAAACACCCTCAAACACATAACAGCTCGTAAACATATAAAATACGCAGTTCGCCTGACAAGTTAACTCCTGGACAGGTATGCCAGAGAAGGGAGAACCATCTCCCCACTCTGTCTTTACAGCTTCTGAAAGCATCCAACACTGGCTGTTGTCAGTGGCAGAAGACTGGAACAGGATGGATCAAGACAAAAAAAAGGACAAAAAAAAAGTGAGAGTCACGCGGTGCGTGCTTTAAAGACAACGGTAAGTTTCCACATAAGTTTTTTCTCAGCCTTCTATAATACGCAGTTTACAGTGGAGTCTGACTGCAGACGGGACTGTCAAAATCAAAGCCCTTATCTCTTCCGAATGGACACAACATCACTTGGCAGTTGTCTTTCTGTCATACTTGGTCCTTCACCAAGGTTTGAATCATCTTATGTTGTGGTACTCAGCTGTCATCGCTCCACTTAAATGTGCCTGCGTTTGAGTGCTGTTGTTCCAGATTATACGTTAACACTAGTGCAGCGCTTTGAGGTCCTGTAGAATATTCAGTGAGACATAAGAAAACATTTAATAAAGGCATTTAAAATTAACTTAGTTGTGCTAAAGATGATGATTTCAGATTCTGCTACTCAGTCCACTCTATTCAGCTGTGTAGGAAGTATTAGCCATTTAAAATTTTTCTGTATTGCTATGGCAACTCTCATTCTCCAGCAGCCTCTTACAACAGTACACAGAAACGCATTCACTTTCCAGGCAAGCTGCACATCACTCCTGAGAATTGGAGCTCTGTCCCCCTAATGAAATGCACACCTAACTCCCGTTACATGTAATTTGACTCGTGAGCACATACCGGTTTACTCTGCAAAATTTATTTAGCTCGTTACCTGGCCTATTGGGCAGGTCCAAATCTCACAGACATACTCAAATCACCTGGGTTAAGTGCAGATACAGGCTGAAAAATTACTCCGGTAAGCATGGCACTGCATGGCTTTACATGGGTGACCGAGTGGCTCCCACCTCTGATTTTACTCAGTACCACTGAAAATCATTTCCTCCCACATCACAGCTCTGGGGCAAGGGGCAGGGAGAAGAAGGGAGAGGAGAAACATCACACGTGTGCTGCTTTCACCAGTCACGTGGCGGGCACTGGAAGAGGGAAGTGGAGAGAATGCACCACCATGGCCCTGTCTTGAGACATCGATGGACAGCAGAACAATCTACACCCTTGAAATATTTGGGTATTTGCTGGGTGTGAATCTGTGCAGAAGTAAGATACTTCAGGGTCACCCAAATTGGCCAATGTCTCACTATAACAAACTGCAACGTGGCTCTTTGTAAGTTAGCAGACGGTTTTTGCAACTGCCAGGCCTGCACCTCATCTGGGATCTGCAGCAAGCTGAGCTCTTGGTGGCTTATGGTAAAGCATAAGCCTGAGTGTTTCTGCGAACCTGAAGTTGCCGCTCAGTTAAACTTGTGCCGTTGCATCAAGTGCTATGTAATAAACAGACAAAGATAAAACTCCTGTCTATGTCTCAGGGATTTATTTTCCTAAATTCTTCATCACTTCAGGCGCACGGCAAAGAGCTTGTAAAGACTGTTCTCCTAAGGAATTCCTATATTAACAAGGAAGAAAACTTGACAAAAGAAGGAATCCAATCTCTCTTGCAAAGGCAAAACAAGAGATGCTATTTGCCAGTCACAGAAAGATGAAACTATTCCCCTATCATAACTCTAATCAACTCTCTGAAATGAGGACACAAGACTTGTTACTGCTCTGTGGAGGAAAGGAATATCCATTTATCCACTGACTGCAACCTTTTTCTTAGGGACCTCCTATATGAATTGCAAAGCTGGCGTTCTCAGTGCCGTTTCTGAATACTCTTCCCCACACTGAAGAACTCCCTGAGAACTTATCTTTCAATAAACATAACCCAAAACAAATATTATTGTAGGTTCTTCCTCCTGCAACTCAAAGGGGAACAGCATATTCAGCCCATGACAGGGTTAGCTGTTATAGCTTCCTCTCTCCCAGCTGGACATGTTTCGGTAGCTGTTTGAACTCAGTTTAAGCTTGCGACAAGAAAGCAGAAGCTAAAAAGCACTGCAGAAGGTGTTGTTTGTCTACGATATTGGGAAACTGTCATCAATGAGTGTAGGCAGATGTCAGAATGTATTGATCAGTTCATTCCCAGAGATTGCCGAGTTAGTAAAAAAGTGTCTAAATTTAAATGGAACGAGCTGCTTAAAAAGACATGATCAAAATAGTTCTCAGAGACTGATAAAGTTAAATAGTTTTCCCCAGACCAGATTTTCACGCACATGAAAAACTATTGCATCCAGGGGTCTTACTCGCCCTGTGAATAGCTGATCCTCGGCCCAAGCAAAGCTGGCTGTAGAGTTTATTTCGTTTTTCTGCTTGTTTTGTTCATAGTCATTTGAAAATGATCTAGGTTCAATAATGGGAAAACATTACAAGAAAAATGTGGCTTTTCTTTCAGATGTTTTCATTATTGGCTACCCTGTGACCTAAAAAAATGCTCACAAACATGCTTTTGAAAGGATTAGCTGTTGCAATAACCACTTCAATAAAAAATTGATTTAAAAAAAAAAAGCCCCCCAGGACTACTATTCCAATAAATGACAAACGTGTCCCTTCACACTTTGCTAAATACAAGCACATTTGAAAATCCGACTTGTGCTTTCTTAACGCTTTAAAATTTCAGTGGCTGCAGTTCAGCACCCAGGATATCTCTGCCAGCTATATTCCCTGAACCATGCTGCCTTCATCTTTTCTCTCCTAGGTTAAGATACATAGAGTACCTGTTATCTCGGCTGCTACCTATGCCTTGGGCAAGCCTCTCGCTGGTAACCACAGTGCGACCGACTGGAACTCGGCTGTGCCGCAGAGAGGGGGTTTGTAACTTCTGGTCTTAGTAGCCTGAGGCCGCTGTCGTGAGCAGCCTGCAAGGGGACCAGCTCGTGGATTTGGCTGCCTGCAAGAATCACGCTAGGAAATGCCAATCAATAGCAACAGAAACAACAGTAAGGAGGAAGCGTGAGGAAGGTTTAGCACTGCCCTTACTCAGTGCTGATCTGCTTTCCGGAGACCCTGATTTTCCCTTATGGTGATCACGCGGCTAATGCCTTTTCAACGTGCAGCTGTAAAAACCCACCACGTTCTCCCCTGCATCTCGTCTGCTCTAGTCGCATCTTTTAGTGTCATGTCCACGGCTAATGGGGTTTGATCAAAGCAAATCGTTAGAAATTATTACGCAAATTCACTCATCAGTGTGCGGCAATGATCCTGAAAATTACACTAACCGCGGCAGCCAAGACACCTTGAACCCTGGCTAATGACATGCAACCCTGTTGACGTTTCTCAAGTGAACGCACTCATTTTGAGCTTGAAAAGCTAACATGGCACACGAAGTTGGCACTGGGCTTAAAGAGGGAGGTTACAAATTGCATCAGTCACAGGAAGCACCAAAGAAAAGGGTGCCTCCCACTCAGAGCGAGGAATCTGATTCCCATTACCAAGAAGATGCATTTACATCTTTTGAACTGCAAAGATCCTGCTCAAGTTACCCCATCCCCCTGTAAGACTGACGTAAGGAGTTTATTACAGCACAAAGGGTTTTGCTGCTCAGATTTATGGGAGATGCAAGAGCAGACAGGCAGACTCAAGATAGGAAATAGCACGCATCACCCACTCTCAAGTTTCCTCTCTACAGCTCCACTAAGTGTGGGTTTTGGCATGCACACTGGAAAAAAGTATTTTCCATTAATAGTCTGGACTAGCGTACTAGACCAGTGCACTGCCTTCCAAGAGCTGTGAGATCCAAAACATGTTTAATGCAGTCTAAATAGGGCCCCTATGATCTACAGTACTTCCTGGATATTTGTATATGCATATCATTTTATAGAGACAGGTATAGACATATGGTTTGCATTTTCCCTTAGCTAATTATTTTTTCAGAGATTCGGCACAAGAACCGCTCAGAAAAACACTGACAGAACCATGTTCTGTTGGGAAAGGCAAGTGTCTTCAAATGGAGAAAAAGTATTAAATTCATCATCAGAAAAATTTGCATCCAAACCTTCACTCTGATGCAGCAAAGGAGCAGACACACTCTGTGACCTGCATTTCCACAGGAAACAGCTTGCGTATCAAACACTTGTGACTGGTGAAATGCTTGTGAACAAGCAAGAAGCTGCGAATTATTCGCAGAAGTTATTCAGCAAGCGTGAATGAAGACATTGCCCGCCCTAAGATGTGACTGCAAGCTGCTTGTGAGCCAAAAGCGAGGCAAAAATCCTCACTAATTACTATCCCAGCCCGTGAACTTGGACTAAAGGAATGCATGGAGATTTGTACACATCTCTCTCTCTCTCTCTCTCTCTCTTTTTGTTAGCTGAATATTGCCGTAAGATGTATTTTGCTCTTTAGAGCTTTAGCCAGGTCTCACAGCATGCTTTTAGACTGCACATGAAACACAGCATGAAATAATCTGTCACCTTTCTTTAACAGGCCATTATTTGCAGTCTTCTGGGCCAGCTTTGAATCGGATCTGCCACTCTTGGCAAACTGAAATGTTAATATCCCTTTGATACTCGGCTGTGTTTTTGCCAGGCTGGATGAAATAACTTATGCTGGAAGCCCTGATAACAACTGTCTGCTGAGTATTGGGATGTCCATATAAGACAGGAGAAAAAGCTACAGCTGAAGAAATTTCAGATCATCATCGTTTCGAAATGAGAAAAATACAAAAATAAATATTGTGCAGCTTCGTAATTTATCTGACCAAAAAAAGCACAGCAGTTCTTGAAACAGATGGGAAGAAAAAAGTCTTAGGAGGCAATCACTGAAACACTGAGCTGAAAGTGACAATGCCTTTTATAATCAAAAAGGAAAGCGGGAACGGTAAGTCTGGGCACTTGCAAAAATACGGACGTGCTTAGTGGCCAGACTGAGTTTTCCTCAATGAGAAAGAGCCATTCCCTCAGAAAAGACACAGAATAATCCTTTAAAAGTTTGAATGCAAAAGCAACGTACACTGACATCTTTCCTCATAACCTAACTGGGTTTTTCTTGCAGTTGCTGTGACGATGTAGTATTAAAAATCATGCAGATTTGAATAATTGAAAGTCTGGGTGTTTTTTTCTGTTCTAACTAGATTCAAATATCTCTTTATGGAGGGAAAAGCTCTGCCAATGTAGCCCTACTGATGTGTTTCACATGAACGGGAAAAAAATCTTTACTTCTCTGAAAAAGCAAGTCTGGTTCCCAGCAATCCCTACAAGTGACTTTGCATTTATAATAACAAAGAAATGACATGAGCTCCCAAGACTGTTATCTAAAAAAATCTTTTTAGTCCACTCGGGTATAGCTAGAAGATGCCAAATTCAGGATCCCACAATTGACAGACAACGTACGCGCACCAGTTATAAAATTTCAACTATTTTTCTTTTAGCTGTATTTTTTCTGTCTCAATTGAAACATCTTTAAATAAAAATGCATTACCTTTCCTTTACTTCTTGGCTGTACTGAAAACCACATGGAGATTTGCAGTTCAGGTTAGATGGTGGATTTTAAAGCAGAGCAGATGTGTGGTTCAAAATAAGGCCAAAGTATCGAGCAAACTTAACTCTTAAGCTATCAGTCTTCAGAGCACTGACATCACACAGATCGCACCTATTTCTGTATTCCCAGCTCAGCCTCAGCCGTTGGTCCTGAAGGGTGGAGTTACATTCTGCAAAATGGTAGCAGAACAGCTTGAAGTATCTGATTTATTACTTATTGTTTGGCTTAACTGGGCTGTAGTAAGGCGTTAGCATAAAGTGTCTCGAAGTCTGCAGAAGGTTTGCTCTTGGATCTCGTAACAGTCCCACATCAGCCATCTGTAAATGATCAAAAGGCGTCAAGTAGCTGAGAGCAAGAGAAAACCTTCAGGAATTTATTTAGATCTTTGACTAACAAAACTTTGTCAAACTTTCAGTTCTCTCTTTCTTTGGCGCTTCGAGACATTTCTTCCTGTAATAAACAACTCACATTCCAGATCTGGCTATAAGGATAACTGTAAATATCCTTCACATCCAGCCTGGCTCTGAATATGCAGCTAAGTTCTAAAAATGTGTTTATAAACAAATATTGTCAGATATTCTCTAGACATTTAGAACTGAAGGCTTTCTGAGCAGGAAATGCTGGGAGGTTGGTCCTTCTGCTTTCAAGATGCTAATAAGGAACACACGGAAAGGATGTAAAATAATTCCTGCATTGTTTGAAGTAAAGGATTAAATACTGATGTGTGCCAGCATAGAAGCTATATGCAGGGATAATTGCCAAGTTGAGGGGGTAAAGCAGTAGGGGTAAAATTAGACAACCTAGCAGTTCGATTCAGATAAGGCTCCAAAATTCTAATGCTTTTTAAAAGATTATCCAAACGTCCTGATGTCCTCCTGCCTTCCTCTATGCCAAGCTTCTCTGTACTCGCACTCAACTTTACCCATCCATTTTTAGAGGCTCAGATCATCCACCGCTGACAAAATTTCCATAAAAAAAATATTAACAAGCTTCCAGATTCTACTGTCCCACACTCCATAGTGGAGACGCATGATTTAGTCATCCTACTTTGTGCTTAATTTGGAGGTTAAAATTTCATCCACTGATAAAGATGCTATTTTCTCTCCACTAATTCCTGTTATGCTTTGAGTCTTTACAACAAATGGCGTACCCAGTGCATTCAAAGCTATGACGTCCATGTCTTGTACTTCTCCTAAAGTTTGAAATGCACACAGTCACTAAAACACAGTGGAGAAATTTTAGCATGGAAGTATCTGTTTTTATTTTGAATCTGTCCCAGTTGAAAACCCGTTAGAATTCCCAACTTATTGCTCAATTACTGCACTGCTGAATCAAGATCGTGACATGAAGATTTGGGGTAAAAATGTGCGGCTCCATTTTTTTCCTTCTCTCTGAATAGGTGTTTTTATCCTTTCTAGATAGACAGCATAACAATGCTATGTAGTCAGGGTACAAATGACTGCGGCTTTTATCATTCCATAGGGTTTTCATTACACTCCCAGATAATTTTACCATTCCCCTAGGTTTCTCATGAAACTGCTCCATCCAGTGTCAGGAATGTTGGGAGTTTTGCATCACTGTTTCAAATGAAACGTGATTATCAGCTAGAGAAAAAGTACACTGGAAAAGGCAGAAAGTATGCATGCGAACACAGAGAGTCTTCCCAACATGCATGAGCATTTTTTCCCAGCCTGAGTGTGTCAATATATGTGCAAACAGCATGCAAAGGAGTAGTAGGAGAGAGAGCATGAAAGGGGTAAAGTTAGTGTGAAACAGCAAAATTTATCCAAACAAGCGAAGCATGTTACTTATCATGAGAGTCCAGCGTAGGCCGAACTAGCCGAAGGAAATGTTCATTTAGTGGTCGCTCCTACAAGACCATGAATGCTTGCCTTGGGAATCTGAGCACTCGGTGGCAGAAGGCACTGATCATCCTATGGGATCAGTGTAACTCCAATCTCTCTGATCCAATGTAAGTTCACCTGTTTTCTACTCCTAAAAAACCCCACAAAGCCACCAACAAATGAAGACAACCTTACAAATATTAATATCGGTCCCTTTTAGCTCCCTGTTAATATTGCCACACTACTTAAAAAATATAAGGTATATAGTTAAAACACTTTAGAATTATGGAAGTTTCATAAATTAAGCTATAATAATCATATAATGGGCATTTTTTCAAGTTGCATCCATTGAGATTTGCTAATTGGTGGTGTGTTATTGCATTACAGAGCCCTAGCAATGTCTTGTAACAGCACTTACTGACTTCATCTTGAGACATTTTGCCTAAGAAAACAACGATGCACTCTCAGACTCTTTAAAGTAGAGTTTAAAGAAAAGAAAAAAGAAGGCCGCCTTTCCATAAGCTCCTGGTAGGTGTTCAGAGGTACTGCAGTTAATGTCTGTTATTGCTGTGGAAGGAATATTTAAGCCTCTTTTTTCACTTCAGCTTTCCAAAAGCAGCAATTAAGAGTAGAAAAGCAAAGGAAAGACAGATATCATAAGAACACCTGAAGACAAGAAGAAAACAAAAGGGGAAAAAATTGAGAGAGGCATAAGGCATAAGAAAAAGAGGAAGAAATACGTAAAATTAAATGGAAAGTCTTTCAATTTTAAGAAAGTCGAAGTCTCTGAGAGCACAAAAGAAATTCATAAAAACCTCTAACAAGAAAATTACAAAACCCAATCCCTCCACTTCAGACAGAAATAAGAAAAAATGCTGGGAACGAGAAACAGGTAAACACGGAAAGTGCATTACATCAGGTGCTCAACCATGGAGAAGTGCTAGTGCTTACAGACCTAATCCATTAAACAATTTAGTCCTGTCTTTGTAAGAGCAATTCCTTTCTGAAGCTTCTTTGCTTTTCTTAGTTTCTTGCTTTTCCTTGATTACCAGCAACAAGTAAGATATGTGTATCTCGGAAGTATTGCTCTGAGGAAGACCTAAATCAATCCTGACAAATTCAGTCCTTACTTCCTTTCTATGCGGGGCTATTCTTGAGTTTGTGCACTCCTTAGACATTCATATACAAGTAAGCAAGGGTCATCAGACCCATATAGGAAATGTCAAATTCTTCCATGCTAAAGAAATGGAAATACAGTATTCTGCTTCTGAAAGAATAGGGCTGAGGGCTAAGTACCGTAATTTTATTTCAGATACTGACATTTTCCTGGAAAGTCAGATGTCTGAAAGAGTCATCAATTCTGACTGGTTACTGAGGACGCAGTTGTGAAGACATTCAAGGCTTTTCAATAGTAAAGCATTCCTTTTCTGTCATCAAGTAAGCTTTAGAAACAATTTGGTCTAGATAGATACTCTGTCCATTGACCTCTTGGGATAAGACAGCCCCTAGTTCCTCTCAGAAGTATGTCTGAAATGTGAATTCCTCACTGAAGAAAAGCATATACAGACTTACAATAGAAACAGTTCTTGAGAGTCTGAAAGGCCTTTTCACAGACTTGAAACACTGTAAAGGGAAATGCATTCTTCGTTAGGTCTATTAACAAGGCTTTTACAAAGAAACCTGATGTAAAAATTTCCTATGGAGAAGTCTCAGAAGAACTACAAATGGCGTAGATTATTTCTACTGCAGGGATAAGACCAGGTCTGGTCTGTAAAGTCTATCAAGTGAGCAAGAAGGTCCTGTTATTTGTTGTTGTTATTAATTAAACAGAGAATTTACTGTCAAACTAACCTCTCCTAACATGTAGCTTTGTCATATGACAGTGGCCAAAGTTTTAAAGAAGAGTAGTTCTCGGAATGTCAGACCTCTGCCCAATCCTGCTTATGGAAATGTATTGACTCTAGAACAAAGAAAAGAATTCTTTTTAACGCGTGAGTCTATCACAGCCAGGCAAGCTTTCCCATACATCAATAACTAGCGATTCAACTCAAACCTAAGGAGCAAGGTGCATATCAAAGATAGAAAAGTAGGAGCTAGAATGCCAGCAGCAAGAGAAACATCCTACCGTACTGACATACCTGCTTTTCTCAGCTTGCTAATTAACTCAGTAAACTAACGTCACTCTCCTCCCTGATTCTGGAGCTCACTTGCTCAGAACTCATTTGCACCCCTCTGTAAACCTTTGCAGCTTATGGTCAGATGTACATTTTTTCTGCAAGTTGAGGTAAAACTCTGAACCATTTCTTTTAGAGATACAGAGAGTGGAGTCCCGCTATGCGCTTTGAGTCCCTACTTGTTGTTTTGCTCTCTCACGCTTTTTCTCAAGATCCAATGCTATTTCTAGGTTTTCCGTCTGTCTTGCAGCATTCACCCTCTCACGTTGTAGCTTCAAACCACTTCAGAGGACAATTACTGCAAATTCTGCCATACTGTCAAAGCACACTTAGGCACTCATAGAGCAAGCCAAACTCAAGAAGAAGTGTGGAAATGAAGTCTGAAGGTGCTTTGAACTGGGAAGTGTTGAGCAGTTCCTGAGCCACATGTGGGTGGTGAGAGATTAGTTCATGGAGACTGCCTGTTCTCAGCACAGCATGATGTAAGCATTGCCAATGTTACTGCAAACCCATGGGAATTAATGCAAGGAAAACTGAAACGATAACGAAAGTCACTTCTCCTGCCTTAAAGACTTGAACACTTAGATGGTGAAGTATAATCCTTCACAAATCTCAGAGCTGTACTTCCACACCACAGGAGTGTGCTTGTCAGAGTCAGTTATCTGTCAAAGGACAGGCTGGGCAAAGGGAAGGGGGGGAAAAAGCCGAACTGAGGCATGTTATTTGAGAAGTGCCCTGGTTTCCACTTGTGTTTCCACTGAGGTTGTTTACAGAGTTGTGGTACAGCTCTGCTAAGGGAAAAACAGCTGAGTTTTCAACGTGCAATCTATATGAACATCACTTTCTCACGTATGTCATGCCCTTAATTAAAAAAGCATCTTGCCAGAAAATTAAAACACCCTAAACACATTATTTCTTTCTGCCGTAAACGTACAATGCTTAAACCGTGTTCAGTAACGGCTCCATGTCAGCACTGGCAGAGTCCCTGGTAAACAATTAACTGTTGGACAGAGAGGAAGACACCTTGGATGCCGTAATTTACACAGTCCTGTTGGTCCCATTGACACTTTACGAAAAGCTGTGAATTGCTTTCCTTGAATCATACAGTAAGCTCTGTGTCACAAATGTAAAACAGATACATAGCATATGCATTCACATGATCTCTCCACGTTCTCTTAACCCTTAGAGTCCTGAGGGCAACTGGAACTGAAACTGCAGATCAGTTTAAGCCTTACCTACAGCACTCCTCCTCACTTCAAGGTATTTCTGTCTCTCATTGGAAGCCAATTCAGTGAACGAGGAGTCACTCCAGGACTTCAATTGTATACTTAAATTGTATATCAAAAAGTCCAGTAATCCTGTCTGTCTCTTTTATAAAATCAAACATTCAATAAACCTGCATAAAAGAATATGCTATATTTGAGTCCTTCCTTTAATGTCAGATAATAGTATATGGTTGCAGTTAATTTTCCAGATTTGAATTGTATACGGCATTTCTCAGTGCATATGAAAGGAAAAATCCTGCTTAAATAAGTCGAAGTTTTATTTCAGAAAGACTTGCTGGAATTCAAAATCCCTCGTGAGACTGATTCCATAGGACTTGCCTTCAAACCCCCCTTCTCCCTTCAGATCAAAATTCCACTAAGTAAGGCTGCGACAGATAACATTCACCACACAGCACTTGACTATACCAAAAGATAGCTAATACGATGGAGAAAATAAGTAGCTGAAGCAAAAGGAGATAGGGGCTAAGCAGAAAAAGAAATACTGAAGTATGTTCTGGTGGTGTGATTCTGAATAAAACTCTCTCTGCAGAGTATTGAAACAAAAACAATGAAAGCAAAAAAACCCCCAACAAACAAAACCAAGCCAAGAAGGTTTTGGGTTGTTTGGTTTTTTTTTTTCAGAAATGATTGTCAAAGTTGAGATACCATCTCATTTTGTCCTCGTCCACCACTCAACTAACCCTGCAAACCAAACGAATTCTTTCCCACCCCCAGGTCCAGTTCCCAGAGCCCCAAAGCCATGTTGTTTACTAGACACAGCTTCAGGTAGGCCTCAAATCACCACGTCTCCTTTCCTACCTTTCGTTCTTGGGAGAGACAAATGACCTTCCAAGGCTCTCAACTTAGTAAAAGCCTATCCTTAACCAAGCGGACAGCAGAGAACAGCACTTCTATCTGCTAGCCCGTACATTCAAATTTGGCCTTTTTCAAGTCCACACCAACCTTGGTGGCTTATTAAATAGTGCATATTGTCTGACCTGGTGGAATACCAGAAATGACAGTATTTTAAGAATATTAACAATGCAACAGAGACTGGCAAAAATACTGATCTTAGATTTAGATTTTGGAAAGCGGCGTGCACTGGTATGAAAGCTTAGATATTGGCCAGCTAAAGAGGTTAAGAAGTTAGTCGTTTTATAGCTTTCTAAACCCAGCCTTCATCTTCTTGCAAGAAAGGGTCGCATTTATTGCTTACCGATAATGTGTCATAGAACCATTGAAGTTGGATGAGACCTCCTGAGGTCATCTAGTCCAGCGTCCCTGCTCAAGCAGTGCCAGATACAGCAGGTCACCAGGACTGTGTCCAGGTCTTGAATATCTCTACAGACAGACTCCACAACTGCTCTGGCTGTCATCTTCCATCTTTTTTCCACCAAATTACTTTAGAAAGTTGTACAGTGAGCAATATGCAGCAACCCAGTAGCATCTCAATAGTTTTCATTACCATGATTATGCCTGAAGACTGTTGCACATTTGATGCCGGATTCCAGATCCTATCTGGAAGAACAAAGCTCAGATGCAAACGATATCTCACACAATGTCTACATCCTATTTGACGTTACACTACTATTTATGATGCAACTCTGAGAATAAAACGTAAGAACCTTTAAAAAACATCTTTCCACCTTTCTTTCCCTTCCCCAGTCCTCAGATGAACACTTTCAGATCAGATACAATTTTTCATACAGATTTTGGGGAAGCATTAGTAGACCAGAAAGAGGTGGTGAAGAGAGGGAATGATTTGAGCTGCCCTGAAGGATACGATGATAACTTCCAGTATGACCTCCTACAGTGCCAAATTCCTTGCATTCCAGCAACTTTTCACAGAAAGAAAGGGAAACGGAAAAAGAAAGGGCGCACTCTGGATTTCTCCGTCTTCATGGGGGTAGTGACTAACTGTTCTTGGAGCTTTCTTTTCCATCTCTAGAGAATACTGAAACTAACAAAAGATACCCAGATTTTGAAGCTGGAGAAGCAGCTCGTAAAATGGAAGAATTCATTCCAGAAAGGGGGGACTTTCTTTTTGGTTTGGACCTGGCAAAAGGAACAGTTGTATTTAGGACAGTGGCAGGTTTACATTTATAACTGAGGAAAATGTTAAAACCATAAATATTTTTACTACTACAAATATCATATAATCTAATCTTGCTCCCAGCTGACGTCAATTGGAATTGTCATTGGAAGCAGGACCAAGCCATTTCCAAACAAGTGACACAGGTCCTTTTTTCATATTCGTTCAGTAGGAGAAATGTTGCAAATACATACTTTAGTGTCTGAAAACTGTTTAGAAATACGTGCTTTGGACCACTGGCTGGTCAATTTAGGGACCTCAGTGTAAGTCACTTTTCATTGCTGAAAAGAAACTGCCATCAGAGACACAAGATATCTGTAATTCATTGACTTAACACTATGTAGGTATTCTAACCTATGTCATATGAGTTTCCTGTTATTCTTAAACTAAGCTATATTCAACTGGGAACATGTAATTCTGGAAAGTATGAAATTCTCCTGCCTAGCTTTCAGCAATAGTTGTCCTAGCACTCTGGCCAGAAGACTTTCAATTGACTCATCTTGGTCGATTCATCCCAATACGATTTTATTATGCAACTACAAAAACAGGTGCCTATGCTAATGTTCTGACAATGAACAAACATGGGTGTGGTATAAATTCTGTTTAAAAAAATTACAGACTGACTGGCCAGACTGTTTTTTTATAACTTATTTTCTAGAAAAAGGAAATAGTATTGAACCTCAGTACAGAATGAAGCACTCTGGCACATAGGAAAATATCAGTTTAGGAAATACGCAGAATAGTCAGAAGAACTGTAAGATGGGTAAGGAACTGGGTGGCGATAACAAAGGTTGCATTAAAAGCTGGAACTAGAGGGATGTTTCTGATACGGTTCTTCGAGGATCACCCTTGTGAATAATCTTTTGCATTATTTTCCTTAATCGTCTTTATAGAAAAAGTAGAAGTATGTTGATAAATTTCCTGATGATGCAAACACAAGATGCATTGTAAATTCAAAGAGTATTGTACAAAGCAAAAGGAGCATTTTGAGATGCGAAGTTACAAAAAAGGGATGAAATGCTATAGTAAAAATTCTAAGGTCATGGAGTTAGGAACTAGTAATGGTTTCTGCTTTATACTGTGAATTTTTCAGCTAGAACTAACAGAACGATACAGATATTGATCAACGAGCCACCAGTGTAGGGAAGATATAAAAAAGCTGAATGTAGTTCTGCCTCAAGAAAGATGTTTCCACAAAACCAAGGAAGTGTGTACGTCGTGTACGAAACACTGCTGCATCCCTGACTGCAGTGTTCTACGTTTCTTGTCACAAATGTTGAAGATGATGAACTCATATTGAAACAGAGACCTTTTCCAGTAAGGTGTCTTACCAGCCAACAAAGGTAAGGGCCGTAGGACAGTTTGGATAGTGAATCTACCTGTGAATACTAAATAAAACCTCTTATCTTGCTTATTTACAGGTACGAGGCTTAGCGATAGCCATTTCTCCTCAGGAAATACCCTGTGCAGCTAAACATAAGAGAGGACAGAGAGCTATTTACTATATGGCATGCTGTTAGCACAAGACCAAAACTGATATTTATTGGCCACTAATACAAGTAAGGTTAGGCATAAGAAAAGTTTTCTAGGAGCAGAAGAGAATGATACTGAAGCAGCATTCTTATATCAGCAGTGGAAGACAATCCTCCTGCCTGAAGGCAGAGTTTGATGAAAGTATGAAAAAGGCCCTAGGACAAATCAGCTTGCAATTACAGAAACTGGGAATTACATCTGCAAATAAAAGTCCAATGTATTTCTATAGTCCATACTGTTAGACTGCACGCACACATCTTTCTACTCACAAACACATAATGCTTCCTATTTTTTTCTCTGATTTAATATTTATTAATTCTAATTTAGGGCTACAAAGGGAAATAAGCCATTCTTATTTCCTCCTTTTCTCCTTTCATTAGGAGAATCATCCAAATAAATCACAAAGGCAATGTTTATAGAGCAACTTTGCTTCTGAAGAGCAGCAGAGATTTACGTTTTGACACTCTTGAATGCAGCTATTGCTAAGCGGTGGAGCAACAATTGGATAGCACTACCCACACTGTAAAAAAGAATGAGGTCTTACTCAGTTTTATTAGGGTGCTTAAGGAAAATAATTTTTAGGGAACTTCTAATTTCTCCACAGGGTGATGAGTCCCAGTGTTTAAGAAACCAAACAAAACTTTCTGCAGTGCCTGTAAGCTTAGGAGATTTTTTTTTCCCCCTCCTATTTGTAAGCTCAGAAAAATGAGTAAGTTGACTTGACACTTCTAGGATACAGTTCTGTGGTTCCTGGCATTCTAGATAATTTAAATCCAATGCAAACACATTAAATCTGCGCCATCTATTATCTCGCATTTTTAATTACTCTCTCGCATGTGTTAACATGAATGGCACTTTAGGGACTATTTAAAATTGGCCACTCCATTTGTAGTATACAGTAGAACAACACGTTTTAAAAGCCTATTAGTATGTCAAGGTCTAGTCATACACAGACCATACATTTAAATAACAGGTACATTTTTATAAAAATCAATGTCTGTCCCACAGACCAATATTAAAAGAAGGTAGTTAATAATAAACTCCTTTTTAATGACAGATTTTATTTTTTTTAGTATATTTCTCCAGCTCAGATACTGGCTGAAAGTACGAACAGAACTATTACCACTGTGCCTAATAACAACAGCAAATAACACTTCTAAGAACAGGCATTTGATTAGTCATTAACAAGAATCAGCTTGTAACAGTCTTAATCTTTGAAGGCTAAAGATTCTGTGAGGTCTAGAAACTGAGAAGGACTTCGAAAAATCCTTAGATGTGAATGAATGTTTTGACCTCACAACAGTCAAGCAGTTAGTGCACCGTTAAGTATTACTGTGTGAGTGGCACTAACAAGTCTAGCAGACGCTATTGATGGGCACATAGTTAAGCATGTGCTTAAAAACTCCACTGAATCACCGCCCAGATGCAGAGTCCATCTACGTGATGCTACTTTGACAAGTCATACTGTCAGGATTTCAAAAAGATTTTATTTCAATGGTTTTCAGCAGAAACCAAAAAAATCCTCTATTTTTTGAGAAGCCTGAATTTCTGTATCGCCCATATTCCACTGGACTACGCACATGACTGCAAGTTTTCTACACATTGTACAACAGTAAAAATCTAATGGGATCTATATTTACACTGATCTCCTTTGCTGCAAATTATCACACCGAAAAGAGCGCTTTTCTTCTTTTTGATATGCTGTTACACTTGTAAGTAATTTCAGCAATGGATGTTGCTTGAAAATACAAAACCTCTGACACTTTAACCTTCTCGATCAATATTCCTTTCTAAACACCTTTACTAGATTAAGTAAATTAAATTGCATTGAAATAAATGCCCTTTAATGCGTAAATCATATCAAGCATTCTTTAGAACAGGATCCCATTATTATCGGAAGATACTTTCCCCTGTTATTGCCACTGGTATTTTAGTTTCTGTCCTCCATCCTGTTTAGCTGTTTCAGAGTTTGAATAAGTGTCTGAAGAAAAATGGAGAATCTTAGTCCTTTCTGGGGCAGGTCATTGTTTCAAAACTTTTGCAAACGTGACACTTCAAGACTCTTTGTGAGCGCCAAGAATTTTCTAAGCTCTGCCAAAATGAGTATTACGAAAAAAGAAGAAAGGTAACGGACACTCAGCCAAAAGTAATATTATTAAAGAAATCTTTATAGACCTGACTGGCCAATTCATCCTGTTCTGGAGACTATAGCCTTGTTCCACTCTGGTAGAGCCTCCTACCTGACCACACGTTGTTCTTTGGTCCTCATCCAAACCCCGCTGATGGACACGGGACCCTCTCCAGGGAGCTTAGTGCACTTTGGATCGCAGCATAAAAACATCAGTCAGGCAATTTTAAAGGCTTGCTGAGTAAGGCATTACCTTCAGAAACGAATTTGTGACTGAAGATTTCAGATGTTAATGAACCGTTCTTTTACACTTTAAGACAGTATGAATACGGCTTGTCCTGTCCTGCGTTTAATGTTTGAAGTATTTTGTAATTTAGAACTGAGGCTCAAGATGAAAATGCTTCCAAAAAATGGGAATAGTTGGATTCGAAATGGTTTCAGCAAATAGACTGCATTCTTGAAACAGGGAGCAGTGATGGGTGGGAAATGGTGATTCGTTAAATACCCAAGTGAATTAGGAGCAAAAGTCTTTTTTTTTTGAATGGGACAGAGACAGTAAGAGACAGTTTTAAAGCTATTGCCAATACTAATGGAAATAAAAATACTCAAAACTGCATAGCTGTGAAACAAGTTACTAAATTAGCTCACAGCAAAAGTAAATTAATACAGAATTTAAGTCACACTCTGGATTATACTGAAGGATAGGTGGAACTTCCAAAAGCATTCAGTACTACTTGACTGCATTGACATAAATCAATAACGAAAACTTACTGTCTCTGGTGGAAATAAAGCCGCTCACCACTAAGATCTTCTGAAAAACCCATCCTTAAAAGCCAGAAGTGCAACTAAGTTCGTTACTTTGCCTTAAAATGCAGACCATATGCCTGAAAAAAATGATCTTTCTTATAGTTATTAAATATAACTTCTCTGTGAATATACTTCTTGATGACAGTGAAAAGCTATCTTTGATACCATAACTGAAAGGAGTAAATTGAATATACAGTCTCTACCTTAGTGATCTATTTCTAAAGCAGGAAGCATACGGTGATGTCTGTGTTAGTTACAGTTCTGGAACAGACAGCCCAGGAGATTATTAAACACTTGGATTTGAGACACTCCTGTGAACTCTAGGCAGCCAGCCAGAACTAGTGCAAGCACATGGTAAAATGTTAGACATTTTTTAATTGCCTTAAAAACATTTGTAACCACATAGTTAAAGGAGAATCAATGTTCGCTCTCTTGGGTTATAACAGAAGAACTTTCTGTAGTAGAAGCATCCTGATGCAGAGCTGCCCTGAGAGATACACAAAGGTCTTTTGTGTAACCTTGTCTTCTTCTTTTTTTTTTTTTTTTTCCTGAGCAAGTTACTTGTCCTGTAGTAGCTTCCTTTGATATCACACAAAATGCTGCCACGGACCTGTTTCCGGTAACAAAATCCCCTCTTACATTCACAAAGTCTAACACGTGTTTTCACAGTGGTTCAGCTAGCCTCTGCCTCGGGGTTAGAAGATCTCAGCCCATTTCCCAAATAAGATTTCTACCCCAGTGAACGACAAGCTGTCAGGCTTACTGCTTCCTCAGACCAGCTGTCTTAAACGGCGAGCGAAAGGAGGGGGTCACATCCTGTTGCGAGAGGGAAAAGGAAGCCTGTGTAGTATGTTATTTTTTCTAACAAAAAGCCCTCCCACAATCTGGCTGGTGTACTCTGCTCAGATAGCACCTAAGCATCCAGACCTCTTATCTTAGCTGATATAGCCAAACTAGACATAGACAGGTCACTAGTTCCTCCAAAAGAAATAGCAATATATTCTTAAAGCATACACGTTGTTTAAACAGCAGTCCATTTACTTGCAGATTTCGTTTTTATCTTGTCTGGTCTCAAAATACTAGAAAATGGGTATTACAGGCTCTTGTAACCTTTGTTTCTTCCATTGCATTGTACAGTCATGAGATTTACCAGATATTGTGACTTTAAACAAGTCTACATGCCATTATTTCAAAGGTAGGTGAATGCGTACGAAGTGTAAAACCACGAGTGTGCTTTTAGCCTATTCTAAATGCTTATCTTATTTAGCAACAGAAGCGATGGATCTGAGTGAACTGCTTGCACTGTGATCCTCCCTTTCCTTTTTTTTGAAGCAGATAAGAGTTCTATTTGTTCCCCATAATAAATCTATATAATATTCTTTCAGGGTAGAATTTTCAAATGCAGCTTGCACTGTTCCAGCACTAATCTGACTGGATTCAAAACCAGCCAGTAGCATTGATTAAATGGGAACTCAATTAGACTGGTAACAACCAACTTTGATAATTCTGGCTTCAACATTAAGTATTTTATAACTGAATTATGTCGGTAAAAATTCCAGGTTTTTAAATCAGGTAGAAATTAAGAATGATAGAAATAGATACATTGGAAAAAGTAAGAGAAAGTATATGAAATGTGATTAAGAAAATAAATGATTTCTCAAAGCAAGTTGCTAACAGTACTCAAAACTCATTCTAATTTTCCTAGATTATGTTGCTATGTTCTTTTCAGGAACAGTTCACACACACCTAGAGATTTTACTCGTGGCTATTTCACAATCATGTTACAGATCTTAACACAGAACTCACTTCACACATCAGAATAAGAGAACTGCCAGATAGATTCCTAAACTCAGGTAGCAAATGACCCCAAGTTCCAGCTCGGATGAAATAAAGTGCTTAAAATAGACACTCTGACACCTTGCAAACCCAGATTAAGCATACTAGTTTGGTCAAAATAATGACCACGCTAACCTTATATCCCCAATTGAGCCTGAAGAGAATCTCTCCTGAGGACAGTGTTAGTCAGGGAATCAGTGGGAAAAGAGGGAAAGGGAGGAAAGGATGGGCTGACTGGGGAGGCCATCAGGAAAAATTACTCTTCCTTCAGCATGAATGTAACCGTTACCAGGAACCTGCCTGGCCAGAGCAAGTGAAGCCTTCCCTCCCTTCCCCATACTGACTGCAAAATGCGGCGGGACGTTTGTAATGTAGAAGCAGTTACCCTTTCTGCTCTTGCCACAGTTGCAGTTTTCCTGCTCTGTCATTCAGCTAAAGCTGAAAGTCTTACCTGGTGCAGGAAACCGTAGCCTCTCATCTACTTCCCTGGGGGTGGCCAGCCTTACCATACACTTCTGTTACCTTCTAAAACCTCATGTGGTCCTCGAAGGCCCTGCTGTGCTCCAAGCACCCATTCATCAGAGAGCTACCCCAAAAAAATTTCCAGGCTTTTCCGGGTTATGAACCTGCAAGTCTAACTGCTACAGGACCCGCACTGATGAGGTCCCGTCTCCACAGAAAATGCCCAGATCTTGGCAGTTTCTGAGGCTGTGACCTCTTCGTCTTTATGGACTGAGCCATGGATAATGCTCAATAAGGTGTATTATTTTTACTTTAGATAAACAATAAGAAATTCTTTAGAAAAAATATTTTGAGCATTGGCTCAAAGAAGGGGCCACACAAACATGTTCACTGACTCCAAGTCATGCTTTTCCCCAAAATCTCCAGCCCTGCTATGGACAAACAGTGACTAGAGAACTGAGCACGGTCTGTTCCAGCCCCGTTGCAAAGCAGCCTGTAGTTTAGTTCGTAAGAAACCAGTGATGGCAACCAGGCAGAGAAGGTCACATCTGGTGAGAGGAACGGTTCCTGCGCAGGACCTTTGCGAGCATCGTATGTGAGAGAAAACTGGCCTCTGGTGAAAACTACTTATAGAGGACAGCCTGAAAGAGCACTGGCTCTGTACGAACGGCATACTACTCCCTTGAGTTTCTGAGTGCCCGACTTTCTCCCGAAGCTTTCTTCTTTGTTCTCACCTGACTCCTAAAAGGGCAAGGTGAGTGCCCAACAGAGGCAGACAAACAACCTGACTTCGCTCTCTAATGCATGAAGCAGGTGCTCCAGGGTGTTGCCTGTTCCAAATTTAGCATCTCATTTGTTATAAACCAACACAAAACTCCTCTGGGCACGCTGGACCCAAATAATTCCTTAAAACACTTAATGAATCGAGACAGCTTTAGTACATAAAATAGTGTTTTTACTTAAGGTGAAGAGATGGAAAAGGTCTGACATTTAGTCTCACGTGACCTTTATCAAGGACAGTACAGAGCATAGAGTTTTTCCCTTAATAACTTGTTGTAGCCAGGAGTCTTTGACTTTGATAAAGGTCACTCAGGTCCAAAACGTTGGGTGATTTTCAGTTACCCTTATCTGAAATGGAAAAGGAATTCTTACCACTACAGTTGTCCTCATTTGTAGCATCACTAAGAAAATGTCATTTAGTTCCAGGAGGAACTTCTTATGTTATTCTGTATCAAATACAGTCTTTTCCGCTGCGCCTGTTTAATTCTGCAAAGCTCTCTTCTCTGATCAAATATGCTGGCCTCTGATCAGGGAGATCACGTGAGCTCAGCTCCACTGATGTGAGTAAACAGAAACAAATGGTGGAGCACAGTACAAACACCACGGTTCTTTTTTTTTTTTCTTCTTCTTCTTTTTTTTAATAACTCATTCATTAAACTATAGAACTAAATGGAAATGGGGAACATTTATGTGTGTAGTCACACTGTAGTTAAGATAATTGGGACCAGCTGTTAGGCTCTTCTTTTTCTGGAAGAACGTAACATTGCACAAAGCTAGCACAGCAAGAGGACAGACACAAGGAAGATGCTGAAGCATGTACTTGAAGCCTCGATAATCTTCAATGTTGTTCTTCGAAAAGTTTCTCATTCTGGCTGTGAAAGCTGTATTTTCAAGCTTGTGTTCAGGTTTTTGTTTTCACCATGTAAATCCCACATACTCTAACAACCATTTTAAATTCCAGCCCCCTCCCCCACCTTCAGTGTTTACCCAAGACAAGCCATCTTGAACCAATTACACACATAAGGGGCAGAGACAGAGTTTACTTTATTGTCTGCAGAGGAAAATCCTGTCTGGAAACCATTTCTTTCTAGAACTGCCTAGTGTTGCACATTCTTTCCTTCAAAACTCATCTCGAGAGTAACTTGACAAAGAGTTTTGCTTACACAAGTTGCTGTGCCACAGGAGAAATGCTCATTTGGAGACAGACCGCGTCCGCCGTCTGTTGTGGCCGAGTAAAGGTGAGTAAATGAATTCAGACTCCCTCTTCTATCCCTATCTTGTCCTTACAGCGAGCTGTGGCAAAAAGGGGAGATAATGTAAAGGGGTCAGTTTTGCCTTGCAATGGTGGTTAAAGGAACGAGGAGGAGAAGCAGGCGAGCTGTGACTATCAGGCAGGATGGCGCAGCCGACAAAATCCTGGTTTTGGTAGAGAAGAAAGCGGGAAAGAGGACACAGCCTGTGTCTCTGATGCAACCTATTCCTGAAACTTCTTGGGTCACACATAGCGTCCACAGACTGAGATCAGTTCTTACGGTAGCCCACAGTCACTTACCTTAGAAGCTCTGCAGAAGTTTTACAGCCAACTGCAAAATATATGGTATTAAACAATCCTTCCGCCCATTAAATAAGATGCATGCAAACCTGATCTTTGTTTATGTCTACCTTTAGGGATGTTTCCTTCATTGACCTCCTTTGATGCCATCCTCTCAAGTTAGAAATAAAAATATTCCTACTACTACTACGATTTTTATTCTCCTGTCACGGCTTGAAAGAGGCGCTACTGGAGACAGTCAACTAGCCTGAAAGTAACTGCACAGGTTTACCAGCACTGATGAAAGTAAGTAATTTGGCCTTCAAAATTTTTAGGCTGCAGTACATCCTAAACCAAAAATCGGAACAATCTGCAGAAGATTTCCTACCCAAAGCATCTGGACATAACTTCAGACTAGTTTGAAAACTCAGATCTGTTTTTCTCAAGAGATTCTGGGCAACTCAAGCTGGATCAGACCCCTCAGGTTATAACGAAAGGGGAACCTGCTAAATAGTCTTTATTAGCCATCTTAAATCCATGAAGTGGTTACTTCATATACCTTTAGATAAAACAGCTGTGAGACTGATTTGATAGCTGTTCCCTGGAAGATAGTTTCAACTCTACTAATGGAATTACGGTAATTTCCAGGAAAAAAACCCATGATCTCTGTAAAGAGAAGAATCTAATAATAGGCATGTTCATTTGTGGACAAAGGATCAAAGATTCAGTTTGATTTAAGGTGCCTTCAGCCATCTCGTAATCTACTTTACGTGAGCTAACTCCATGATTCTATCAAGTACAAGCTTCCAAACTTCTGCACATAAAATGATGGTCAGCTCCAGAAATAGCATGTTTAAGAAGAATGCTTTTAACTGAGGTTGTTTTGTTTCGTAGAAAGAGCCTCATATGACTGTACTTACATTAATTACCTGAAGGTTATAGTTTGGACCAGAAGAATGTGCATCACATTACATACGCTCAGAAGAAATAGACGGAATGAAATTTTTTCTCCCTTTTCTGCCAGAAAGATTTTGGCTCATTCACCTCTGCAGAATCTCTATCTACATCTTTCACCATTCTGGTCCTTTAATCTAGAGCTAAATTCAAACTCTACACTGGCTTTGCATTCCCGACCCTTATACCCATCACATTGCTTCATTTTGCTTCTCTGGGATTGTTCAGGGAAACAGAGATTCTCTTTGGAAAACTTCTCAGAAGACTTAACAATATTATGTGCTTTATATAATCCTATCAGTAGCTGGCACAGCATTAGAGGGGGAAAAAAAGTCAGGAGCTGAGAAAATAACAGTCTGTGGAAGATGCTGCATGGATGCTCACTATTGAACACACAGCCCACCCTTACTCCCACAACAGCAAGAGCAAAATCCCTTGCCATTTACTCCATAGAACTATTATTACTGTCCCAGGGGAACAGCAAAAATTGCATCCCATTTGCATCTGGCTTCCACCTTTGTGTTAGCAGAAACGCACGACGCATGGGAAGCAAAACAGGCCACACAAAAGAGGAGACAAAGTCAATCTCGTTTTATGGCTTTGATTCACTGATTCTCAGTTCTCCTCAATCTTGAGGAACACTAGCGCTCAGGGGAAAGGCGCAGGCCATGTTACCCAGACTGAGGGGTTAGCAGAGTTGTTACGGGGCTACTCAACACCTTGTCACCGGCTTAACAGTTAGTGCATCAAATGCATTACATTTAGCTGGCTGGTGATTTTCCCTTTAGCAGTAACTATCAAATGATCTCTCTTGACCTTCTTGAGAGCAATATCTGTATTTAAATGAGCCTTCAGCAGTACAACTTCAAGGTAAGATAATAAGCTCAGAGTGAGTGGCATGCGAAGAAAGCGAGCAGACCAAATCCTGCAAGGACACGCACACATGCGCTGTGCGTACATGCATGTCTACATACATAAGCATGCGTCAAGTTGAGGTACGCATTCTGATTTTCCCCATTAAAAACAATCTACGTGCCCTGCTCTTTCCACAGATTGTACCCAGCATTCAGAAGAGACTCTGAGCTGGCACAAGACTAATTAAGAAGAAAGGGAAGGATTATATTTACGTGTAAATGGTCCTCTAAAAAGGAAATGGTATCAATAATGTAGTAGTAAAATACTTGAAAGGAAATGGATTTTTGATGAAGTCAGTTTTTCAAAGTCTTTCTCCAGAAAAGAGAATAATGCTTTTAAATTGCTATTCACGCTGACCGCTGGTACTTGTTAACATTTTGCCCTTGGGAGAAAATACAGCTTAGCAGTCCAAGGGCTCTATAATAAGCATCTTTATCTCCTTGATATTCTCAGGCCTGTTGTTATTTTTTTTCCTCCAGAGCCGTACTGTAAACTGCATACCACTCGGGCTGACTCACACAGGCCTCGGGAGGAGGGCGCGAAAGAGCGGGCTGTTTTCTTGAGAAGTTCAATATGGTGAAATTCCTCTTCCATTTCAGCAGCTCCAAAGCCATTTTGCACCCAGCTTGACCTGGCAGATGTAACTCTTCTGCACTCACTCCTTAATTTGTCTGCATTTGGCTCAGGTTCACAGCTTTTTGGAGTGCCCGATGGCTTTCCTGGCTGGAGCTATAAAAAAAGTCTGGGCCCACTCAAATATCGTCACGAAAGCGGTATCGTAGGCGCTCACAGAAGCAGCAGAAAGAAAGGGGCAGATGAGCTGACAGCCAGCGTTCCTGTCCTGCCAGCTTGAAGGATGTTGCCCGCAGCCAGTCACCATATGTTTGGCTCCAAACTAGGGAGCAGAGAGGCCAGAATGATGCAGAGAATTCGGATGATTTGTTATCCGTGTCTCAAGGGAGACAAGGAGATTTGAAGCTTGCAAGCATCACCTGCATTCCCTGCCGTTCCTTTCCAAAGTGGCAAGTCAGAGGACCAGCGAAAGCAATCTTCCTCTTAAACGCTCTTAAAGGTTTTTGCTGGACAAATGCAATGGTTTCCAAAAGGGAAAATAAAGACCAAAGGGTCTTTATTCTAGATAGTGTTCAGATATATCGCCACTCTGAATTTACTGTTTGTTTTAATCAGGCGAAGGCTTTTAACCTGCTCAGTTAAAGAAAAATAGAGGGCAGACCCTTCCTAAGTGTGTATGTACAACCTGTGTGTTTACAGCACGTAGTGGAGTACACTTCAGAAATCCTTGATCTAATTTACACCCAGCAAATCTCTACGGCGCAACCAAGTGATCAGGATGAAAACAGGTAGGATCAGAAAGCACCAAAACAACCACTTGCAGTGCCAGATTAAATATTTACACTGTTTCAGATTTGAACTGGTTTGTGAACGGGGATAACGGGGGCGTCTTCATGCCTCCACTGTCCTTCCATTTTTGGTGTTGGAGACAGTCGTGGGAGTCTCCAAGAACAAAGAAACTTAAGCTATGCAAGTTAAACATCCTGCTAGTTTACCAATATTATGCCTGCGCCAAAAGAGCCGTCACATTATATAAACCTACAAAGAAACTGGTCAATCACCATTACAACGCCAGTCAAGATTTTGTCATTGGTCCCCACGTGGGTTTGCGCACCACCTTGTCTTCCATACTGGGTGGATACAGACCTAAATGGCAAGGAAAAAGTTCACATGTGCAGAGACAAACTGAGGAAGGATAAGAAAAGAGAAAATCGGGTTACACATCATCTGTGACCTTCCAGAATCTTCTGCAAAGGCAGGTGGGATTTGTAGGCAGCCGGAACTCGGGCTGCCATGGAACAACATCAATGCGCTCAACTGAGCCACTGACATACTGAATGCAGGAGTTCAGAGCACAGTCAGGCCATGCTCCTAGAGAAGAGTGCTCGCCTAAACTAGATGCGTACAAGATATGTTAATTCTATGCCAATGTTCACAAACAAGTCATCACCTCCTGCTATTTCTGGCAGGCTGTAGTTCCGTGTACCAGTGCTGCCATCACTCTGATGTGCTGATAGCGTGTGCTCTTCTAAAGCACGTCTGCAGCACCGCTGGTTGCTACAAACATGCACATATTTTTGTTACTAACATGTGACCTTAGTTTATTAATGGAAAACATTGTAGTTTGCAGAGGAAAAGCATTTTAGCCTGAAGCAGACTGTCATTGGATGACTGCTCCATTTCAGAGGTCAGCGAGTAAAGCAGCATGAAGTTAGCTAAAGGTGACCTAGAAAGGAAGATAGGGGAAAAAAATGGGATTTGTGTTCTTTATGGCTTTGTTATGGCATACAAGAACTTTGTGAAAGGCTTTTTACAATTCTTGAAGGAGTATTTTTCACATGTAATTACTCGTAGTACAAATCTGGGTATAAGATGTGGGTGGCCAGAACATTCTCTACATAAATATGCCCACCAAAATAATTTTAAGCAATTTATATAGTTAGTCTAACAGGTGTCTGGACCTCAGAGTTGACAGCTTGCTATTTTAATTTTGTTTTTTAACAACTAGGTGTAAAATTCCAGTTCTAAAGCTGCAATAACATACCACACAGAATTAGGTTATATAAAGGTACTAGTTTAGAAAATGTCTGTGGCAACAGAACACAGCCTTTTCACAATAAAGTGGCTGTGATTGTTGGAAGGGGATTTGATAGTAAACGTAAAATATTCAACTTTGGTTTATTTGTGTGTCTGTAATTTCACTCTATGCACTTTCTCTTGAATGGGTATTAGGCTTTCTGCCTGGCATCACATTCAGCGGGGCTGAGGTATGATACTGTGACAAAACGCTATGCCTCAGGGAGTTGTTCAGGCCCCAATAGATTGTTACTTGTAACGCCTATTTCCCTCTCCTTCAGTAAGAAGACAAACTTGTACAGGCTGCAAAACACGAAGGAACACCATGGAAGACTCAGCCACATCAAGGAATGAGAAGGGACGTGAACAAACTTGTTCCTAGCTTGGCTTCGCTACCATCCGCACTAATGGCTTCAAGCAGCAAATAAAATCCCAATCTAGCTTTCAAAAGTAGCGCAAAATTTGTAACCTCTTTACAAAAGTAAAAAAAAAAAAGTTACAAAAGTAATGTGTTAACATTAGGGAAAGACCAAGAGTCAAAATATTCCCAAAGTAAAAATCAAGTGTTCTGGAATCATGTGAATAAATACAAGGCAAAAAAGGAAGCTGCAAAAGTCATCTTAAAAATAGGACAAAGACCTTTGACAAACAACCGTTAAAATATGGAAAAGAAATAAATCCTGAGTGTGCCAGGCTCTGTGATCTACAAGACTGAAATAACATTTGGAGAGTCATGAATCAGTATGAAATATTTCAGAATTGTTGGCTTTCCCCCAGACACATCCCTAAAGACATTGTGGGAACATTCCTTGCACAAAGTATTCTAGCTGCGATGCAGTTGGTAGCTTCCCATGAAGTTGTAGTTCCAATATTACTGTAAATACAGTATGTTAAACAATTTTGTAACAATTTTGAAAAAAAAAAAAAAGATATTTCAAGAACACAAAGACAATATACTGTAAGAATACTTAAAACCAGCTGCCCCTGCTTTTTTGAGGTTTAAAAGACCACACGTTCAGATATGCACATACACAACGGCACCTCCCACTGGAACGTACAACTGCCACAGCCAGCATCATGTGCACTGACTCACACTTAACCACGTCATTTGGTGTTTTTCGGGGGGTGTCATTTAAGAGAAAGACTCCATAACCGGCAAACTGGGCTAACATGAGATGCCGCATTTTATGACATGAAATACATTCCTTGATTCAGAAAGCTCCTCTCCTCCCTTTATATTTCAGCACGCGGCTCCTATCTCCCACCCCACCCCTATTTTTAAGCCTGTTTTTAGTTAATCTAATCTTCCTCTAATCTTCCCCCCGCCACTAACTGCCCAAACGCAGCATCCAAATCCACTACAGTGAATGTTTGTGAGGGATTTGCAGCGTTGAATCTTTAAAAGCAGGCAAAATGAGTAAGTCCGGAGCTGGAGGTTAGAAAAACAGTTGTGTGAGTAAACTTTACTCACAAAAATAGTCGAAAATGATGCAGACTAGGTTCCCAGTCCAGCAAGGCGAAACCTGTGTTCCTTCTGCTGCTGTCCTTCATTTCATGAGCGTGGCTGCCACTTTGGCTTATGCTCCGTAATACCTTACTCCCCAGGTAGTCCTATTGAAAACTGTGAGACAACGCAGGGAACAGCATTCTCAGTATTAACAGCAGCAGTGAGGCTGTCCCTTTGTCAATCATCTATAATCTGTTCTTTTATTAAAAATAGTTTGAAGAGCTGATATCTGTGCTGACAGTTTCCAGCCCCGGTGCAGCAACCCATTCGGTTGTAAAGGGATTTAGTGCTCCAAATGCTGCAACAAATCTTGTAACTGCCCAATTATCACTTGATGGCCACCACTCTCCAGCACCCTAGGGGCCATGTCATTGAAGATAAGCTCTGTTTATGTTAACTTAGTGTCAGGATGTACAGCATATGTCTCTGAAGCTGGATGAGTGCCCTTTTGCAGGATGTTCTGCACATTCACATTGTGCAGCCAAGAGCCCTGAAGGTGTTGAAAAAGAAGAAAAGGCCTTTCATAGAGCTTAATCCAATTAAAGCACATTAATGAAAGTTAGACTCATCTGTCACATTATCCAGACACATCCTTTCATGCATCATCATCTGATTACAAAGTCTGATTTTCTTTTAAGGCTTTTCATCTTCACCAAGAAAATGCGATGGGAAATTCAACACTTAAAATACCGGAGACTTAAATGGGATTTCTGTTTCTTTCTTTCCCCCCACCTCTCTCTGAAAGAAATATGATGTTTATTTTAAAATAGTGGTCTGTCTCATCAGGTGATACAAACTGGCATGCATCCAGTACAGCCCAGAGAGCAACCCCAAATAACATCTCTTAAGCTTTTGGATGCATTCCTGTGCAACCTGCTCTAGGCTAACCTGCTAGATGATCTCTAGAGGTCCCTTCCAACCCCTACCATTCTATGATTCTATGATTCTATGATTTTGTTTGAGGGAACATAAAATCTTAGGACAGATGAGTAAAGGAAGAAAAAAGCAGGGAGACAAACATCACACACTACAAATGAAAAAAGGATTTAAGGCTCTGTTGTTGCTAGAATGGTACCAAGCTAGATTTCTGTGATAGCATTGAGTGCACCTTCCCATCATCGCCACATTAAATATTCTGAGCAGTCATCAGAGAGAGATCTGCCATCCTCCATCAGGAAAGAGGGAATGGCAGATTCTCATTTCCGTACAACCCTCTTTACGCCACTTCAGCAAGGCGGAGGCGACAAGAGGAAAGCTTACGTGGCCAGGTGAGCATTTTCTCTCTGCGGAAGAGCCTGTGGATGCAGCGAAACTGCCCTGCCTTTCCGCCTTGCTCCTCTGAGCAGCTGGAGACCACAAATCCCCACGCCGAAAGGGCTAATGCTAGAACCAGGAGTGGTCTGATTTCCCAGACTGGGGCAACAGGTAAATCCATTAAAGATCAATGTGACGAGAATCCTGCTGGAGAAAAAATTCTCGGGGAATGTCAATAATACAATAACGCCCTGAAAATACGCCTTGATCTCATCATTACCGTGTGACACAAGTATGACAATTTCTTACTATATCAGCCCCACAATTCGTTACTGCTACCTCCCTACAGAAGGTGACTGGTCTCGTACCACAACTGTTAAAAAAATATCGTTACTCTCCTTATCCACGTCAGGGCAAATGCCAGTTACTCACGTCACCTGGCAATGAAAGCTGCTTAGATTAACTCTGCACAGAAGTCCTACAAGAACGCCTAAGCAGTCATCCCCAGGAGAAGTCCCACTTGGCCACACTCCCTCCAGTCAACTACAGAAAGAAAACGGAGAGATTATTGTAGTTATCCCAGTGCTGCCCTCAGCCTTCGGTCAGGCTTTATTTATTCTTGGAACTACTGCTTCAGGCTGCATGGAGACTCAGGCAGGCAACGCACGTGTATTTTTGCTTTTCCTCACAGCCAACAGGGCGAAACATTTTAGTTTCTGAAGACATCACAAAGCGCTGCATGATGTGCCGTGCCCGCTGTTGGCTTGGTCCGATTGCTGATGTCAGGCTCCAGGCACGTATGCTGAAATTTGTGCAATGTGTACTCTGATACTTGCAGTACTGGGTCCGAAACAAAAAGGCTAGCAGCCAGACCTGCTGGGCCTCTTCCACAGAATTACAGAGAGGCTGAATGGATTAATGGAATATGTAGGGGAGGAACTGCTTATTAGCATTCAAGGAGCATCCAGAGCCTACAAGGAATGTTAGGTTTTTAACAGACATCTTCTTTGGGGTTTATTAAGTTCGCTGCGTACCTCAAGCAAAGAAAGCAATGCAGCATGCATGAGCAGCGTGCTTAATTTCTCAGTTGCATTTAAAGTATTACTGAGGAGCATGCCCTGCTGAGGAATACACGCATTTCTGAAGATTCAGCACACACTTTGACAGAACATATTTCATCTCGCATTGCTTTCCTCTCTCACATGTGCTGAAATCAATGTTATTTAAAATCAAGGCCAAAACAACTTCTCTCAGCCTTCCTCCATGGAAGGGCGGGGGTTCCTATCTCCAATTTTGGAACTGGAAACATGTGAGAGCTTATAACTAGGAAGAAATTTACAGGAGGAGTTGCTGGAAAGCTAGAATGCAATGAAAAGGTATAAAGCATATTGTGCTATTTTTACCTTCTTCCTATTTCTCGTGTGTCAAGCTAGTGCAAGTACTACTGCTGTAACCATGAGCCTACTCCCCGCATGTTTGTGCTTAGGACACTGCAGACGTCATCTTGATTAAATCACTACTCATTAACCTACTGTGGACAGACATTTTCTTGTAAGCAGATGCAACTATACTAAAGCTCATTCAGCATCAGGGTCACCGCACGCAGCTTCATCCACCTTTCCTGAGCACTGTCTGCCTTATTCTCCAAGCTTCACCCAACGCAAGAAATCAAAGCCACTATGAACCTACCCTCAAGGCTTTTGGGGACGGACAAAGTACAAATACGTTGCTAGTCAAGGTCAATCTAATCCAACATTCAATACCAGGTACATACAACAAACACCTGATACTTTAAGACAACTCGCTATATGCATTCCTCTCTATTGGCTATATGTTGACAGTTGAGATCAGCAGCACAGCAATATCCCATGAAATCATTTCATTATTGACGGTTACTTATTCTGCAGTGATGTACATGTGCCTTCTTAATGCCTTCAGTGATAAGTTAATGTCCTGATGCACAAGATTTCATTAGCATTCATTCAGCAAATACAGATTTGGCACAATGTTACTCTGTGAACCTGTAGATTCCGAAAGCCTTAGACTCTGAAAAACTTTGCATCCCATTATAACCCCCTTCTGGTTTTATCCTGTTCCGAATTATCACTGGCCACATTAACCACTGTATGGATGTCATTGTTAAATTGTCATTTTACGAAAGAAAAGGGGTGCCCTTGTGACAGGCTTACATTTCCGTGTGCCCAGTTTTATACCAGTAGTAGCAGACTTAACAAAGAGTATGTGACCTGATTTCCCAGATGTCTGTAAATGTACTTGGCATTGAATTTTAAATCTGACTGAATTCAAAGCTCTTCATATAAAACACAACTCAAGTTAACTTTTATCTCTTTTTTTTTTCCATTCTGTCTCTCAGCAGCTGTTCTTCTTTTATTATTTCATGTGCTATATTCAATATGCAAAGTTTCCTTGTTTGTTAGAGTGCATTACACTTTCTAATGCATCTGTCATGTTGGAAAACAGGAAAGTAGCATAAAGCCTCTCTTGTGACTTCCCCCCCACCCCCCCCACCCCAGTTAAAGGAAAGCTTAGTTAGAAGAAAAAAAGAAAGAAAGGAAATTTGCCTCTGAGCATCTAGAGAGCTTAAGAAAAGGGTTCTTCAGCTTTATGGAACTTTAAAAATTAAAATACCAGTGAATTTAATGCTTAGAAATGACAAAACATGACTGGTCCTGGGAATTCTCCTTAAAAGGATGATTTCGGAGCTAAAAGACAAGACAGATAGGAGACCTGGATTCTGTTTTACGTCTACCAACAGCTTTCTGGTTAACCTCTCAGGCTGTGTCAGTCCTGGAGATATTTAGAAAAATAATCCACATCCTCATCTGAAACAATGCAGGATCCTGTAGGAGCGGGTTTTTAGATAAAATAGCTAGACCCGCTTTCACCTTTACTTACGTTAATTCTGCCAAAATTGAGCCAAAGTCATATGGCTCAGTCCTGCCTCAGAAGTCTTTTCCACACTAAAGCTTCCCAGAATATAAGCTGCTAGAGCTTTATTGTTAAGTTTTTTTGGAGCAGACAGATCACCAAGGTTGAATCTGGGTATTTCTTCGCAGCAGTCAGGATTACCAGCCACTCACAGCAACCTACAGTGCACCTTACAGTGCCCATCAGCATCTCCACAGCATGCTGCACAGCACTGAACAGCTTTCAAACCTATGCACACTATAAGGGCATTCTCAGGAGTAAACAAAAATCAAGCAACATAATTAATGGGCATTTAAATAAACACTAGGTATAACACAGGTTGCTGGGGCACACGTGAACTATGTTCATATATGAGCATCTTTTGTACGTGTAACGTGCATATATACGGACGGTTATGAACAAAAGTGGCACATGCTCTTGATTTTTTTATCATTTTTTTTAAAGCTAGGCTAAATATAATCAACAGGGTTTGGGGTTTTTTTTTCCCCTTCACAGTAGTGTTCCTAGAGCTAAATGTATTTCTTTTTGCAAATGGCTGCCTCTTGCTTGACAGGAGCAAAATAACAGCAGAAGGTATAATTATTTGAAGCCAGAGAGCATGCAACGCCAGCTCACTCAAAAATATCCTACCACTATCACTGGAATTAAACCAGAACATGCTAAAACTCAGTTCCAGGAGCACATCTGTGGCTGAAATGCACCACAATTCCAAAAGCATGTGGTCACAAAAACATTATTTCACATCCCTGACCGATGTTCTGGCAAGTTTTGCTGGTTCCTTCTGATTTCAACAAAGTTTCATTGGGGCAAAATTCCCTGCAGTTCCCTCTGTCTGGCACCTGAGTCAGAGGCTGGAGGGCGTCCCCGGCAGCCGGCCAGGCAGCGTGCTGCCAAGTGCAGGCCCAGATTCTTTCACAGCTAAATTTCAAGGATGAGTCTTTGTTTTGTCGCGGAGTGATATCAGATCTAGCATTATCATCTGTGAAACAGAATAATCTTTTTCCACCCACCACTTCTTGAAGTCCAAACATCCCCACTGTTTTCCACATTATGCACGGGTTTTCCTCGGATTTTTGGGCAATCACAACTAAAACGGAGTCATCGGGCAAAGTTACAACACAGATGTTGTCTGATTTCATTCCAAGTTTAGTGTTGACAGTACCTAGCTACACCGAGCAACTGAGCTAGGACTATGGCCGGTCCCTGCAGCCGGCTGTGACCCAGCAGCCTCTAACCCTGTTCAAATTGGGTCAGCGTGGGCGGTGTTATAACCAGCCTGTGTTGCTCGCTTATTTCAAAAGCGCAGAGGGTTTTAACCTCTGGACCCACATTCCCTGCAGGACCTGCCAAAAGCTGAACGTTCTCGCATAGACCAAAAGAACAACACGACCCTTAAACACACCGCAACATTTTGGCCAATAAACATGCGAACTTGGTATTCACCCTATAGCTTCTTTGTATCTCATTACCAGGCTATTTGGTCTTTCCTAATGCTATCTTAACATTTTGTAAATACTATTTCATCTCCCAATCTATCTGCGCACTAACATTTTCACACAATCTGAAGCCAGTTTGAAAAGGTGCCTAAAATCCTTTAAAATGCCTAACCGCCTTTTAAGTATAGTTCCGAAACACTCAGAACTAGAGCTACAATCAGGAATTATGTGCTAAACATGTTCCGAATTTTGACTACACAGCCGCCCACACAACATTACAATTTTGATTATCAATGCAGCGCCAAGAAGTTGTAGTTAAGACTGGGTTTCAGAGAGGCCGGCACACTGAGCTGGAAAATACCCATTTAAACAATAACCGGGAATTTAGGAAGGAAACATATTAAAAATAAAACCAAGCATGCTGAGGAAAGGGATGAATTAAGCTTCACTGCTCCAAAGGGCAAAAGATCTCATCCTACTCTACAGAGTAGTGGGTATCTCTTGGTAGAAGTATAAGACTCTTCACATTCAGATACATCATAAACATCAGACCTAAAGTGCCCTGTCCTTCGCCCAAACACTTAATTATTCATGTGAAAGAGTAACTATTTCAACAGGAGTGGTTTAGCTAGCTCTAAGGTAATGGCCACAAACAGCCTGATACTCAAGTCACTCCAGACAAGGTAGGAGCTCAAATCCCCGCCCAACTGAATACTCTAACCACGTCTGCATAAAAGGGCTGAATTTGTGTAGAGTCTCTCTGGGTGACCTCCTTGATCAGACGTTATTACTATGTGTAAATGCTTTCAGAACCGCGTCTACCTTGGCACACTGCTGGAGGTAGAACAACATTACCTGAGCCAGACCACAGCTTTCTGCCAGGTCAGGCTAAACCGAGAACTAAGCGCTTTAGGGCGTCGTAATGATAATCCCCCACTTTGTCCCACGGGTGCTTCTACCTCCTCTTACAGGGGTAGGCGACGCACCAGACGGACAAAGTTGAGACGGAAACTTGTTTGAAAACATCTCCCCCTACGCCAGCGCTGGTGCGACTTTGTGGATCACAACGTGGTTCTCTGCTCTGATCTCAGGATTTCCCTTTTTGTTCCTAACCATACAAGGGAAAAAAACCCTAGCCTGCACTCTGTGGTGTACCAGCACCAAGAGCAGCAAAGAGTCTGGAGAAGAATATCCACACCGCTACATTTCTGAGGCTGTTTAAGTTCCTGAAAAGCTGCCATCAGTACTGTGCAAGCATTCAGTTTGCAGCCGATCTCCTGCAGATCAGAGGTCATAATGGAACCACTAAAAATGATAGATCAGGGAAAAACAGTGGTGCATGATCCACAGTTTCATGAGTTCTTGTGTATCTGTTAGTTGGTTTATTAGTTCGTTTGGAGGAGTAGTTTAAATCTCTGTTAGTGTCCCAGGCATACCAGCTGTATGTCTGAGAGGACTGCGAAGGGGGGGCAAATAAAATGTAAGACCTTTAGTAAAACAGTGGGAGGAGTAGAAATTAAGAATATATTTCTGTATGCATGTGGGACAAGAGAAATTCAGAGACCGGTGTGAAGAGTAGGAAGAAAGGCTGTACGAGCAGAGAAGCGAGGGGAATATTTTAGAGGTAGGAAGGGCTATTTCAGGCATCTGTCTAGAAAGTGATCAGCAGATGGAAGGTTTACGACATCTGGCATTCAAAGAGAAAGTAAATATTTAACAGGATTTCCTCTGTCTTTCAAAATCTTGATTTTTGAAAATAAACAGCCTTTGAAGGGCACATACATACATGCCAAAAAACCTCAAAAGCAAGCTAGCTATGGTGCTGCATCTTAGCACATCACACAGCTGTTTAAAATGTGGCTGCCACCTGCCCCGAGGGTAGATTTAAACCTTAAAGACCAGAAATTGAGGAACAGTTGTCCTCGGTTGATGAGGTATTGTGATTTGCGTGATTCAATCTAACCTTTAAGTCCATCCGCAATTCCCATGGGCCATGGCCAGGAAGGTGTGTTATGTCCATAGCAATATCCAGTATCTGGCTTGCCTGTCAGGGCTACAAGCAAAAAGCAGCCTCTCACGTTCTCCACCTCTGATTTTAACCCAGCAGAAACGAGCAGGACAACCTACGTTTGGGTGCAGCTGAAAAGTGCACCAGCCACAAACACATCATTCCTCCTGCCCCTGTCACAAGCAACAGGGCTGGATCGGGGCACGTGCCACTTCTTCTCTGCAGTACTCGTGTGCCTGTGTTTCCTACCCTTCCCCCATGAGACAGAAATGGAACAACACAGCAAACAGTTGTTTTGCAAGAGAAGACGAATGTAGTGCTGTCCATAGCTCAGCTGTGCTTAAAGGAGCTCTCTAGGCTGTGTTGGTTGCTCTCCTGGAACCATTATGTAAGTATTTCACAGATCGAGGCCCAAAAATATAGGGTACATTTACCTATTCTTACAGGAATTTACATGTTTCTATATGTACACATTTCTCAGATGTCAATGATTTTATCATATAGAGAAATATTTCAGAAAAGGTCTGACTCTTTTAACAGAATGTAACGAATTTCATCCCTCCACTTTCCAAATGAGCCAAACTCTCCGTCCACTCAAGCCCGTTAAATCAGTTGTGACTATGACCAGAACTGGTACTGTGTTCACAAAACGAGGTTCTAATGATCTGTGCTCGCTATCTTGGAAATTAATTACAAATACCTTTTAAAATAGACAAGTGACATTTTAGTTCCACCCTTTTTCCATAGCAACTTTTACATCAAGTGTTGTCTCCACGTGTCAAGTCATTGTGGCCAAACCCACCACATATGGATTAAGGTGGATGTTAAAGAGCGAGCAATATCTCAAAAACATGCTTTCTTTTTCGGAAGAGAAATTTCTTTTTCTGCTCCTTTCCTTAATCCGCAGTACACGTTTCTGCCAAATTGAAAAAACATGTGCATGGAAAAATGTAACAGGAAACTTGGAGGAAGGAGCCACAACAGGAGGTCATCATTAAAAAATTCTAAGTTTAGAGCTGTAGAAGGCCAGGAAGTGTCATTCACCCCTTACGCCCTGGTAACAAACCTTGAGTTCGGTTGGAAAAAAATCTTAGTCATAAACAAATTTCAATACGTGCCTGAAGGGAAAGTTAAATGAAATCTGTGCCGCGTAGCCAAAACTGTAAATTAAATTCTAAACAATCATGCCCCAAAAGAGTCAACAACCTTAATGCAGATAAAAGCCGGCTTATTTTATACACTCTGAGAGCTATTCAGATGTCCTAAATTCCATCTAGGCCCCTGAGCCTAGTGTTTCCTTTTCACTAAATGCTTTTGAAAGCCTGAAGCTAGCCAGGAGAAAACACCAAGCACAAAGACTCATGTGAAATTCTGGCCACATTAATAAGCCCTCGACGATAAAGGTCTTTTCCCTTCCAAATTTTTTTCCCCTGAGCTAAGCTACCTTACCCAAAGCCCCTACCAAGGGGTTTGATATCTCTGCATGGAAAAGAATTATTAAAAAATGGGAGGATGGACACCGTCATCCCTCAAGGTCTCAGGCTTTCCTTGCAAAAATAAAGGAAACGAATCCTTGCGGAGTACTATGTACAAAAGCCAGTAGTGTACAGTTTACTGGAGCAGGGGGTACAGTTTATTCACATGTTGCAAGCCTGCATCCCCAGAAGAACTGTGTGATGAGGGGTACATGAACGTGAGCCAGCCGAACTGCTTCTTTCTACTTAGCTACTTATCTTCTATGTAATTTCTTTCATTTCAAAATCTTTCTTTAAAAAGTGCTGTGGAACTAACGCAGCAGCTGCAGAACAAATACCTGGTTCATTGCACGGCCCACTGCAGAAAGCAGCTGAAGAGGACTAGAGGGTCTGTCTCCTCTTCTAAAAAAATTACCAGACTCTCTCTGCACAAGTTGATCGCTATGAATGGTTCAGTACGGGGGATGGCTTTTGAAGATGACTTGAGCAACCTACAAAAACTCACGGCCACAGCCAAACAATCTATTTGTAAAATGCTGGACAAAGAACTTCTTTCTGATTTCTTTCAAAGTTTCTCAGCAGCTCGTCGTATGCAGAGCTGCTTACACAGAAGATGCATGATTTCCTTCTATTCTTCATATAACTTGGTTCTCTAAATTCAGATGTTAGACAATTTATTCTAATTTATTATCTGTTTTTATAGCATTAAAACCAACAACATTATCTTCAGGTTTATTAATTTGACTACGCATTCTGCTCTCCCTCTCCTCTTCTAATGACCTGAAGCTGTGAATAGGCTGTTGTTCTGGTACTACTGGGTGTGAATGGCCTCTTAGCATTCAAAGTTAGTGCAGGCACTGGTTGTTTGGCATCCCTGAATTTATGCCCGTCTGTCAAAGTGGTTTTGTCCCCGCTCAAACAGTCATATGTTGGTTGCAAGAGAGTACTGGCACCAGGTGTAAATTTAGAGTAGATGCTGCTAGAGGGTTAAAAAAATAAAAGAAAAAAAGAGAAAAAAGTGTTGCTTTGCAAGAGGCTTCTTCTGATAGCAAGTAATCAAAACATATGGAGATTACAGACTCAGATTTGTTGATACTTTGAGGCATTATGCCACAAACAAACGCTTTTATCCTCAAAATATTTCATTGCTGGGAATTTACATTTGAAAAGCCTAATTAAGGGACAATATCGTCCCCCACAGAAAATAAGCAACCTCCACAAATTCAGTGGATATCCTTTGAAGTAAGCTGAAAAACTTGTCCTTACAGAAGACTTCATTTTGCCTGGAGGTCTGGTGTTTCTTGCTCCTTTAAATGAGTTACAGGCATTCAAACAGCCAGAGGCTGGGGAAAGTTGTCCCATGAAGTAAAGAAAAAGCAAATTTTGCTTTTTGGGAACACCATTTTCCTTATTCCGATCACTTTTCCTGTTCAGGAGCCTGTAAGAAGGTTCACTCCTTTGACAATAAGCCAATTGCAACTTTTCTGAAACTGAGAGTGACATTTGGAGATTAAGGACACGGGCATACGTGTTAGATACTCAGTAGCTTGTGTATTCGTAAGGGTGTCCAGGAGACTTAGCCTAATAGGAAGCAACCAAGTCTGAGCTCTGACAAAAGACTCTTATTTTTCTCCCTCTCCGGTTATTTGAGTAAAAAAACTTTCTGCCATACCCTACATTCAGGGGGATGGGCCTCTCTGATGAGAGAGGGGTCACCCCTTAAACATCCCGAGAGGAAGTGGAGGAGAAACAAAAGGGCAACGGGACTTAGTTGAGTGGGATGGGGGAGCAAATCGGGAAAGCCTGAAGACAGCACCGTCCAGTCATGCCTTGGTTGAGCTGCAAGGAGAAGACGCTTTGTTATGCCAAAAGGACATAGGAGTTCAAAACATTGCCAGGTAATTTGGCTCCAGCAGCTGGACCTCTCATGATCAGTAAAGCCCTGAAGTATGAGAGTGATATCCCTTCACAATTCATATACATCCAGTGGACATTCGGTAGCAGTAATTCAGGCAGCTGGCCTCACAGAATTGATGCAATCTTCTTCCCCATCTGGGCTTACTGAAACCTCCAGTTTTCTCTCTTACTCTGTTACAGCAAGCGGCAACAAAAACACCACGGAGATGGCGCTCTGCGTGAGGTGGTTTGGAATCTGATTGGGTTCCCCATTGAACAGCCAGGTGTGACACAGAAGTGTTAGAAAAACCTCCCAAGACAACTCTACACAGGTCTGTGAAACAGGTCTGGCATAAAGCTGCTGTCTGGTGTGCGGCATGGACATACCTCGAGGGGCCTGGGGGCACCCTCAGGGCTTCCAGGCCATACAGAGTGGATGTGTTCACCCAGAGATCCCTCAAGGGCAGTCTATCTCAGTTAGCATGTGTTACTTGGACTTTGGAGGACATATATCTCGTTCTTTGTCCCGCAATAAACTGACCTAGGACTCTCTGCCAGTAAATTTTAGGAAAGGCAAAAGGAGTATTGGAGGAGTGCCCTCTCTGGCTGCAAGGTGATCATGCAAGTGGGTGAAAGCATCACTTAGATATTGGACAGTCCTGTCAGTTAGGCAGCAGATCTACATAGAAAACATCAGAATCGCAAGACAACTTTGTGTGTGAATAGGTATTAGGTGTAAAAGGAAACTCGATAAAACGTTGTGCTAAAGTTGTAGGGAAAAACATAACAAGCAAACATCTTTCTCCCCACATCAAGGTAACCTGTAAGCTAACGAGGCAGAAACAGATGTTTAGTATCTTACTTTTAGAATCAGCAGCTCCCCAAAACTGTTCCTGAGTTTTGTCGTCTTTGGTGTTCTGCTCAAAGCCAACCGTTTAGAGACAGAAATAGTTCTGCCAGTGCTATGCGGGTTGCTGCTTCCAGCTACGCTCTCTTGCCTGCAATTAAAACATTATGCTTTATATCCTTGTGATGAAAAGGAATAACAATCTTTTCTTGGCATCCAAATGGTTACTATCTTCAGACTTTTATGAGAGCTTTTGATAGTGCTTAAGAAAACAGGAAATGGAAAAAATGTAAATAAAATAGAGGTGTTGGAATAATCCCATAATGGACCCCTTGCATTCTTGTGATGCTCAGTTGCTGAGGGCTGCCAAAGTCTTTCAGTTATGTTAACATAAATTAAAATCATATTAAGGTGCAATTCCCAACTGTAGCTCGCACATTAAGATGCCCTAATAACAATGTGGGTAGACTACTGTGATGTTTGTTGGAAAGAGAAAGCAACAGAGGGAGGGCAGAGAACATAACTCCTTCACGGTAAGTGAAAGCATTTCTGGATGAAATAGTACTAGCAATACTTATTAAATTTCATAACAGGATGTTCTCAGCTTAAATATCCTCCTTAGTCCTTGATTTTACAACTGAGACTGGCAGAGCAAAACCACTATGAGACCAGATAAATATAAAAGTTTTAACTTATTTTAAATTGCTTTTTCCCTCTAGCATTGCTGCTGCAGACTCTCTGGATTCCTGAGGTTCAGGCACACACCTACATATCTCACTTCACGCAGCGGGGGAAGTCACTTTTACCTTCCACATTCCTGCATTACCAGTTTGTAGAACAGCCTTGCAATTTAAATGTTGCTGTCTTCTGTGTCTCTGTCCATCCATCCTTGACCGGCTCCCCTGCCAAAAAAACCCTCCCATCCTCTGAGTTTTCAGAGAAGGTAGAACAGTCATCTCTGTCTACTTTGCACACCAATTAGCTGTAATAAGCTGGCATACAATTCTCAGCTTTGTCGTGAAACCACAGATAGACGCTCAGGACCAGACAGGCCTTCTGTATTTTATTGACCACTTCCCCCTTTGATACTCAGGTGCAAACACCAGATGTGTTCCCACCCTCTCTCCAGCACAGAGTAACCCAGTTAGGAAAGGCTAGAGCCTTCCTTTCCTCAAGCACCAGCACACTACTGCTTGCTTTGAATATGCTAATACTTCCTGGACCTCCTCCAAACTGTCTCCCTGCCCAGGCAGATTGTTAATGACTGTTCCCAGGACTGCCTAAGCCTTTAACGGGTTGGTAACTCATTACAGGGAACAATGTCACTTTTCCAATGCAAGGGATCAGATCACTCCAACATCAAAGTTCTGCCTTTCCGTACATTGATCCTTGTATTTCATACAACATGGTGCTTTGCAACCACACTTAATGCATATCTACATGAGTAACGCATATGACTCTTTACCGAATATTGATTAAGATCAGACAGAGAGATAGGCAGACATTTCAGGGTGATAAGACGTCTGGAATGACACCTGTCTAAATTAAGGAAACAGGATCAGATCACTAGCTAGCTGTGATTTACAACAGATATTGCTGTAACCACCTGCAATGTGCTATTAGATTTTTTTTTTTTTGCATTATTTTCCCCTACATTATCAGTCTTGCACCTTGGTAATGCTATTTCACTCTCACTTTGGTTATTTCTTGTGGAGCCTTCCTCACACTTGTTGGATCTACCAAAATAAAAGAAGATTTAAAAAATCAGAAAACATATGGTTTGATATTTAGCCTGAAGATCAGTAACACATTTTAACATATGGCCACAAACAATATAAACACATATTCAAACAAGTACACTTTCTAGCGTATCCCATATGTGCATCTTTATATATATGTATGTACACACATATGTAGAATCAAAGGCTATTTTGTTGTGAGATGAGGTAAGGATTGTCTTCCTCTATATCACGTTGGCACAACCTGGACTATTACTTCTTAGGTATATTTCTTGTATTTCTTAGACAGTAGGTACAATATATTTTCATGTTGCTTTAACCATTATGATGCCAGGCCCTAGTGCCTCCGTAGGAGTTTATCTCCCTACACTCGGTGCCAGCTCACTGCTAAGAGCTGGTGTGAAGGGGGAGTGGGAAGGAGCCTCAGCGAAGGATCCCCTCACCTCCCCTTGGGAGCAGCTTTCAAGCTGAAGGTCTCATCCCTCACTCCTGCCAGCGCCTGGTCTCACACATCCTTAACCCTGACCCTTGCCCGCCGACTTGACTTTCTGCCTTGACCCAGAACCTGCCTCGTCACCAGGGACTTGCTGGGCAATCGTCGAACTGAGGCTGATCCCAGTCACTGTCTCTGGGCCAGATCACGCCCCTGACAGTGCTCAACACCCTCAGCACTCGAATCACCCGGCCTTGTGGAGCTGCCAGCTGCCATTGTTCCCTCACACTATTCTGCCATCAAATTTGTTTCTTTTAAATAGCAGCTGCTCCTAGGATCCATCTGGGATCCTGATCACCCAGAGCTCTGCATTACCATTGCCGGTAGCAACGGTATGCTGGACAATCCCACAATTAGCTGCCAAACGAGCGTGTCTATTTGAGAACCTCTCTACCTCTCACTTGCTCTGCGCTCACTCCACTTATTGCTTGTCCTTGGGAAGATCAAAGATTATTACATGGTTTGGAGCATAACCAGAACTTTAATTTTATTCCTGGCTCTTTATGATATTAAAAGTTTAACGAAGATGTTGATACTACGGCCCTTGCATATGTTAGCAGCAGAAGTTCCTCCAGTGCAAATGCAGAGAAAGCAGGTGTTTGGCAGCGAGCTGTTCTTCTCTTGTGTCCAGTCAAGAAGACATAATGGCAGCACATATCAAGCCTATTGATTGCAAATGCCAACTACTGGGCTTACATAGGAAGCTGTCTCAGCTCCCAACAGGTTAGGAGGAACATTACAGAGCCGAAAGCCAACCGTGAGTCAAGTGATTCACAGACAACTAAAAGAGGCTTTGTTATGTTTTTCCTCCCTTGAAATAGAACTACGTTTCATGGATTGTGAGATAGAGAAGAGCCTCTACAGAGCTCCTGTGGATGCCATCCACAGAATTCTAATGTATGCTAAGTTGAATCATTAATATTCATAGATCAGTGTTACTGCCAAAAGAAATAATTTTTACAACAAATTTAGCTTACTGCATTCTGAGCTGTCAAATCTCCACAGGATTTTGAAGCTCACAGTCTCCTTTTAAGCTCAAACTGAATCCAGAAAACAAAACTCTCTTTTAACTTTAATGAACTTCCATTGTTTTACCTTTTCTTTTTTTTTTTCCTCCTTTTCCAGACACACTAATCCTGTGGATTCAGCTTCTCAATTTCTGCAGCTCACCATCAATTTGAAGAGGTCGGCCGCTACTAAACACATCAGGGAATGTCCTTAGATGGTCGTTTCACATTTTCAAAGGATTTAAACAGATTTTTGGCACACAGAAAACACAGAGATTACTTTTAGAATATACTGTTTTGTTCACTGCACTTCATTTTTCATAAAAACCTTTTTTGTTGGTTTTTTTTTTTTTTTACTAGCAGAAATGTCTTGAACTAGGCAATCATTTCAGTGAAAAGACTTAAATCAGCTTTAGTCTAAGCCAGCATGTGTTTATTAAGTTCTACTTTCATCTAGCGAATTGTCTTTTGAGGCTACTTTGTTCTCTCCAGATACCACTGTGATTTATTAGGCTGTTGTTCAATCCTGAGCAGAGGACACTATAAAGTATCACAACATAAGTCACATGGTGGATCCCCTGTATCTCAGTCACCTGATTCCATCCAATAATATCAGAGCAATCTAGCTCTGGAGAAGCCATGCTTCACTCCTCTCTAAGAAAGAGGCAAGATGCAAAACCGTACCTTGCTTGTTATACTGAAGGAGGAGGAATAACAGAAAGGGAGCAGCAGAGTTACCTATTACAGCTGATGTCTCAAACCAGGCTGGATAAATTCTTCTTCCTCTCACCCAACACTTTTAATTCTGTTTTTATACCTCAAAAATTAAGATTTTCCTTAGATGGAAATATTGTCATAGTATCAGAGCTATGGCAAATTGATCTTCATGGTTATGGAAATGTCTGAAAACGTGCCTAAATTCAATCCTTGCACTTGGGTTTCTTTAGAATTAGGTAACGGGAAAGCTCTTTTCCAAAAATATGGATATATTTCAAAGAAAAACTTAGACGCTAGGTCTCACACAAAAATAATCTCTCAAAATAACCCGAGGTTCAAACACTTTGATGGCTACGACAGAATTTGAAGATGAGCAGTCTTTGAGCACAACAGCCCCCCTGAAACTAGAGCTCCTTTATTTGTGTTCATCGTCTGCATCAGACTTACCAGAGTGGGAGGACAAGAATGTGGCCTTGAGTCAAAGCAGCTTCACTGACATGGCAACATTTTCATAATTGATCTGGCTGTGAAACTAAACTGGAATGCCACTGATCTATTTTCTTTGTAGGCTTACAAACCAGAGGGACAGGATTCCATGCAAGCTCATTGCCTAATTTGATTTTCAACCAAATCGCAATTTGTAACAAAAGATTCTGGAGAACATGACAGGCATATTTGTGGCAGAGATTCATACTGTTGCAAATTCATGTGTTGTTTGTTCTGTAAAACAAACATAAATCAAGTAATGGTAGGTCACATTAATAACACTTGAAAGCCAAACTGTGAATAGTCATCACAAAACCCCCAAGTGTGTAGACTTGCATTTGTTCACTGCTTTATACTGTAATTTCCAACAGTGGAGCAGCTCTCCAAAAGCTGCTATGACTCTCCATCAGTAATACAGCTATGTTTATTCCAGTCAATACATACTAGTTGTGTCTGCTTGGAATGAGTTTCTACGTCCTGCTGAGACCTACATGGGAAAGGGTGCGTGGGCTAAAGATGCCCTGCAGATTTTTGTGCTTTGACTGCCTCCGTCTCATTCTCTTTTACAAATCAATCCCTACGTCTATACAGTGCAACACAGCACTGTGTGGCAATCCCCACACCCTTCCTCAGCAACCTTGCACTGCACAGCACAGCGCAGTATACTGCCGAGTATTAAATTGGGCGGCAGAAAATGACTCCATTAGCATAGTGCTGCATACAGGGTCAATCAGCCCTGCATCACCAAAGGAGTCATGATCTCAAGTAGCGCTATGAGGACCCAAGTGTGTTACCCCAGGTGCTGGAGCTATGCCAGGGCTGGAGTGCACATCCCCTTCTGGACGTGACTGACAAAACCATGACCCCTGAAGCGCCCCCAGCACCATGCCACTCTGCCTTGCCAACAGTGTCCCTTCAATCAAAGCTGGATCTGTAAAGCACACTGGTTAATTTATTAGGTTACTCTATCCTGTTCTTTCAACAGAAAAAGGTTGTGAAGCACCACATCCAGCAAAGCCCTCAAGGGTGGCCTCAAGGGACAAGAGGGGGGAAAAAGAGAAGTAGCTAAGGCAGAAATGTCTTCAGCTAACAGAGCTGTATCTGCAAGAGTCTGCGGGAGCTATAGCATGAGCCCCAGTACAGCGACTACATTGTATGATGCAGATATATATCTACATTACCTATTTTGTTGCAATAAAATAAACTCCTATGTGCAAATATGTGCATCTATCTATATTACGTTTCCCAGGAATTAAATATTCTTTACTGCTCTCTACTAAAATGGCCTTGCATGTAAAAGCCAAGACTTCTACAAACACAGAAGTCATCAGCAATAATGATAATTCACTGTACAGCCTGCATTCTCTTCCAATCCAATTAGACTGCTGACTTTAATGTAAATGTCTGTTTGTATTCTGTAAAAGATATTTTAATATTTGTGTTGTTTATAGCTAGAGTAGGGAAACAGTTTATGGAAAGCAATTTGTTCTATGTGATTCTTCAGTTGCCCATGAATACACCACAGTCGTCATTTAATTTATTTTGTATTAAAAATCATTGCTGAAAAAATGTTAGTGTATAATTCTTGGTCCATAAATCCATTCCTAAGCGCTTCATTGCGGACAACTCATATTCTACAGTCTAGAATTATGTACAGATCACATGGCACTACTTCTGGACATCTTTCTATAGCTATTTTGCATTACCAAACCAGCAGTTATGCAAGCGTTTTTCTGGACAAATGTACTTACCAGAATATTTAAGTAAAGTGAACACAAGAATACTCAAACACAAACTTTTTAGAAAATATTCTCCTAAAGGCATATATATTGACCAATTGTCTTGAGAAGACATCACACCATTTCCTACTGCACATTCAATTTTGGTTTTTTTGCATGCTCTGCACACCATCACAACTAAAAGGACAGAGTGACGATCAAGACACAGATTATTTCTCTCAAGATTCTCACAGATTAACCTCTCGAGATTATTCAGAGATCAAGTTATGTTGAGTGGAAAAACTCATTTATGCATACTGTCACCCTTAACGAGAGCAGAAAGACCCTGTCAATGTCTTTTGACAAAAGAATGTAAGTGGCTCCACGTCTGGAACAGTTCAGAGCCACTCTTTGGGACAATACAGAGGGGCAAGAGTTTATGCAGTATTCACTCAGTGCCTAATCTTTACTTCTGCCCTCAAAATGGCAGTGATTTCAAAAAAAGTATGAGCTGGAATAAATGATACACCTAACAAGGACCAAATTCGTAAAAACACATAAGCTGTGTAAAAGCATAAGTGAAAATTATGTCCATGGGTAATTTTTAGTCTAAAAGCGCATAAAAATCATGCAATATTTTTCCCACTAATAGGACCAACATGGAAGAATTTGCCGGATAAGAAATAGTCATCTACACTGCAAAAGCAGAGATCTGAGATGCTTTCTCTAGGATCTCATCGTACTCCATGGAGATTAGTAGGCACTACAATGGACTACACTACCTCACCCTAAGCGAAATCCATGTAAAACAAGTCAGATGGATTTATGCCCATTAAATAAAAGCAGATAGATTGCAGACATTGTAGATAAGATGAATCCTATCCCATGTTAATGAGGAAAGTCGCGACTGTGAAAGCCCTACCTCTAAGTACTGTTCAGCAAGTAGAAACACATTTCCTGGCTCATTTTAAGGGGTTGGGGTTTTTTTGCCTGCAAATTGAAATCTGCATGCCAGAGAAAAGTAGATTCTCGTAACGTATTCAGATGGACTACACAGGAAGAAGGCTTCAGATTTTTCCTAGAGTGTAATCAACCCAATTAAAATTCAGAGGAACTCTTTTTAACGTCTCCCCTATTAAGCGATACAAACTTTTCCATTTATGGAAGAGGAGTTCATCTTCTAATGTAAAAAATGTTAAACAAGATGGTTTGGCGCAGATCTAATTTTGCTTGCATGCATTTCTTAACTCTGTTTCATCAAGCTTCTATTCTTTGTATAAATACTCAAGTTGCTACATAAGCAAATCTTGCACAAATAATGACTGTCATTAAACTGCTCATTTAAACAGTTGATTCAAGTGAAATATCAGGGTTCTCTAGTCTGCCAGATAAGCACTTGGGAAGTGTTGCTCTGTTACTTGACATGTTTCCCTTTTTTTAAATCCTGAAGAATTCCATGACTTGCATGATAAGTAGCTTTAAATTTTCAACTGGATGAGCATAGATACTAAAGTAAAACAGAAATCTAACACTGAAAGAATAAACAACTCTGTTGATACTTCATTGTATCAAGCTTTCTTGAATAGAACCAAAACATTTTCTTGCTTTAGGGCACAAACGGATTTAAAACCTCACAGTGGTCAAAGCATAAAACGAATGCAAGTTCAAGAAGCATGGAGTAAAAGGAAAACAAAAAAAAACCCCAACCCAAACCAAAAAAAACTATGAACAAAGGATATTCTGTTTCAAAGTATTATTGCAAAGGAAATTAAGGACTCTCTCATTTTTGCCCACATGAATTCCCATCTAAGCAAACCCACAACTACCTCCGTTGCTTAATTAAGTAAAAGGACACGTAACATTCATCAGCTGACAATCCAGACCTTTCCCCACTCTGGTAGCACAACCATGGTATTTAGGCACCTCTGTCATGAAAGATGTGGACACTGCAAAGGACTGCCTGTGATTTAACGAGCTCTTACCTAAAAAGCGTACGCTAAACAGGAAATAGAATTTTTATCAAGCTCGTAGGCCTAGTGCAGAGTTTACGTGTTGCCTTTATTGGCAGGCCTCTCCCTACCTAAGCAAAACGGACTCTCGTTGCTCTGCTGGCAGGCTGGACTCCAGCACGCTTTCTTCATCAGCTGTGAGGTGACAGCTTTGGCCTCACGCCAGAGGCATCGCCACGCCACACCTCCCCGCTTACCCTTCTAGTGAATTAATCATGACCCAGAGATTCCCAGCTTGCTAAAAAGTGTTAGATGACAGCAGAGAGGAGGGGAGCTGGATACAGAGTGTTTATGAGCAAACTGTAGGTAACACTGCCTATTAAATAAGATGCTACGGTTTAGAATTGGAGGTCATTTTTTTCAGCACTTGCTTCAACAATAGGCCTATTCTCAATTTTTCTAAAGAGAAAGAAACATTTGCACAGCAATAGTACGGAGCGAGCAAAGACTCCAAAAGGATAACCTTTAACGGGAACCACAGATTTCAGTTATTTTTGTTCACTTGCACACCGCAGGGTCACTGTAACTATAACCCTTTGCATACATTTACAACACCAAGCAAGAGCTAAATGAGAATGACGCCAATTTCAGGCGATTCTCAGCAGGAAATGATCTTATTCTCATTTCTCTCTTATTGACTTATACTACAAACTGAGACATGGATTGCTCAACAAAAGCTGAAGGAACCAGTCACGACCATATCAACACCAGGAGTCCTACAAAACACAAGCAGAAAAACCTGCTGTGGCTGCAGCAGCTCACAAACAAACGTTGAAGTGAAGACGGATGCTCTTTTGTAGCTGAAAGGGAGTGTTTGTGACTCGCTATGCAGAAAAAAAAGGGTTTGCTCAGTCCTCCACAATCCCTGTTGCATCACTCACCGGACATTTTTTGTGAAAGTAATTCCTCACTCTCTCAAATTTGTTGCAGTATTTCTTTGCAATTATCAACTTTTTGGAGAAAAACAGTGAGATGCAAAATTTTATGCTTGAAAAAACGTTAGTTCTAAACTAAAAAACAGCTTGGCTGCCTCTTTTGCCCGTTTCTCCTGTACAGCCTGGGCTTTCTGGCTGTATGACTGCACCAAAGGCAGTGACATAAAGGTAACGTTCTAAGGGTCCTTATGTAGGCTTTAATTACATTTTAAATTAAAGAGTAGCAGTACAAGGTACAATGAGGAAATATTGCCTATGGTGAAGCTTTCAAAGGTTTTGACTTGCAAAACTAAAACTTCTTGTTCTAGAAAGCAGCTTTGCCCAGGAGGAAAACCATACTGACCTTTGCGTGTGTTTATAAGCTGATGAGGCATGAAGGAGGAGGTATGGAGCACTTTTCTATTTACTATGACTTCTCCATAGGTATTATCAACGGGCAAGTAACAAACTTGTATAAAGCTGTTCCTTTGTGCAGGACTAAATGCCTGTATTTTGTATGTTAAAAAAAAAATCTTATTGAATATATAGAAGATCCCTTGGAGAACTGGAGGAACTATATCCTCTATACATATCTTTTATATGCAAAGTAGGACAGATGAGAGGATTCCAAGGAACACCATGTGCTTAGCATTTACATACAGAAGTGGTGCAATGTAATCATTCACTCTCCAAGTAAATCACTTTAAGAACTAGTTATAATCCAGTACTAGTATCATGTAAGCACCAAGGCAAAGATTTCTTAGTTTTTCTTTGGGTTTCACTCATACAAATTTTAGAAGTCTTTTGCTATGTACAACCAACTCTAGTAAATCACCTGCGCAGAGGTAAGTAAACCCATCCTCCAAAGCAGAAAAATTTCCCAGGTTTCTTTGCATTTGGATGGCATAGCTTTTTAAGAAGATTTACTTAAACTCATTCCCCACATTCCCTTCTTCCCCAGCAGGACATTTCTGAGAAGAATTTGACTAACTTAACTGGTCTCACCCTTGATTCTAAAGCTCAGTTCCAGAGTGTTTATCCAGCAGTTGCAACATATAGAGCATGTCCAGTCTCCACCTGATAGCTAGCACAACTTCTAAGAGGCCTCAAGTGCTTCCCGTTTTGAAGCAGAGATCAAATATTGTGGTATAGCTTCAAGAAAATCTCTAATTAAAGCTTGGGAAGTACTTAATTACCCACGAGGCCACAAAGGCATGATAAGATCAAAATCAAGTTTACACAAAAGAGGAATTGCTAAAATTGCTCAAAATTAAAATTCAAAAGACGAAATAGTTGAAAAAGAGCAACAATGTGACTTCGTATTTTGCTTCTTTGGGAGTATTTCTTTTTTATGAATATGCTCACACTGCACAGTATAAATTCAAACACTTCAGTGCAGTAAAAATGTCATTTTCACCATTGTGCATACGCAAGGCCACACAAAAAAATCGCTTTACATATCCTTGAATGCTCTGTTCAACTGGGTAAATTACTGAGGTTAAGCGAACACACATAGTGGAAGTTCTTATTCTGTTAATAGATTACAGTTTCTGAAAATTTAGAAAAAAATGATTAAACAAGACTCTCATTTCTCTTTACCGGTAAAGAGTAATCTATTCTGAAATTGAGTAAGTGAAGCATTTTAAAAATAAGTGAGAAGTCTCTTACACTAACTGAATAAAAACAGGGGTTTAATATTGAGGATTAATGTGTATCCCTTTTCTTTGTGTACGATGTACAGCCAGTACAATTCAAGGCACAACTTTATTACAGTTAAATGGTAAAATAAATCTTGTTTATGAGAGTTTGTTTGAACCCCATTCTGAGTCATATATTGAGATATGTAAATGCTTCCGTGAAAGATTACCTTGCAGTAAGTATTCATCCTCCTGAAACATAAATTCTGCAAATTATTTTTATATGTGCTAAAATGTAGCTCATTCAGCAAAGAATGAGCATTTTGAATAACGAAAAGGAGGAATGTAAAAAAAAAAAAGTGGACCTTGCAAATTTGCAAATAACAGTCACAGTGAATCTGCCTGGTACTGTCTGTTTATACTCTCGATTCTCTTGGCAAGATTACATCTTTGAAACAACACTTGTGAGCTTGTGGAGAGAAGAGAGCATCTCTGCGGCAGCTACGAGGACAGTGCTTTTGTATACAAGGAGAGAACAAGGAGCTTTTACTAGGGAAGTGCATCCTTGACTACAACGGAGAAAATGGTCTCGCAATCAAAACAAAATAGTCAGCTTGTAACATGACACACAAAGGAGGAAGCTGCAACACCACTGGAGCTTTTGTGAGAGTTCTCCAAACTGCCATTTACTCCAAGGAAAGTATCATTTGCAGACACTGAGCAAGGCACCATCCATCCACAGTCAAGCAGAGTAGGCAGTTCCCCAGGGCTAATCATCTGTACTGGTTTTGGCTGGGATAGAGTCTATTTTCTTCATAGCAGCTTTTATGGTGCTGCGTGTTGGATTTGTGACCAAAACAGTGTTGATAGCACACTGATGTTTTAGCTATTGCTCAGCAGTGCTTGCAGAGCGTCAAGGCCTTTTCTCCTCCTCACGCTGCCCCGCCAGCGTTTGGCTGGGGGTGCAGAAAAGCTGGGAGCAGACACAGCTGGGACAGCTGACCCCCACTGACCAGAGGGCTATCCCAGATCATATGACGTCGTGCTTGGCAATAAAAGCCGTGGGCAGGGAGGAGGAGGAATGGGGGACATTTGGAGTTATGGAGCCTGTCTCCCCAAGTAGCCGTTACGCGCAATGGAGCCCTGCTGTCCTGGGGATGGCTGAACACCTGCCCGCCCATGGGAAGTTGCGAATCAATTCCTTCTTTTGCTTCGCTTGCACGCATAGCTTTTGCTTTACCTGTTGAACGGTCTTTTATGTCAACCCACAGGTTTCCTCCCTGTTGCCCTTCCCATTCTCTCCTCCATTCTGCTGCAGGGGGGAGTGAGAGACCAGCCATGTGGGGCTTAGCTCCCTACCAGCGTTAAACCACATCATCATCTAAGACTGAAGTTGATCAGATGACTGGTAACAGTTTTAAACAAAGAGCTAATATAAATACAATCCTTTCAGAGCATGTCTTCTGGAGTGCTCCACAAAAGTGAACCTCTTCTAACAAGTTTTATCAATTTGTATCATTATAGTGTCTAAGCCAGAGCAGTATGAACAGCAAGACGTAACTGTCAAATGATGAAGAGAAGAAACAAACAGAGGAAGAAACAAGTAAATATTACAATTACACGAAGGCACGGAACGTTTTTGTTGCGCCAGTCATGAAAGCCAAGTATGCAGATCAGTGTGGTAATTTCTAACTACTGAAAAGGAAAAGAATAGAGCCTCTCCTCAGACTATGAACACTACAATATCAATGTTAATGACTATTCTGCAATCGCAAAGTAACAGTGTTTCAGTACCACAGCTATTACTTATCACCTCATATTTCAAAGGTTCTGCTAAAAACGAGTTACAGCCGTCCATTCCCACTCCTAGCCACAGTTCTTGCCAGGTAAATGCACCACTTGCAGGTGTGAGGTGTCCACAAAAGAGAAGATAAACCTTTCCAGACACAGGTAAACCTTAACACTTACCAGGCACTTAAGCCAACCAAGAAAATAACATTAGAATGTGAATCCAAGCAACTTCTCTGGAAAGCCTTTAGCTTCTCAGAAACTCCTTATGATCTTCTTGACTTCTGCAGCCTTTGAGAACCAGAGGATAAGCCATGCAAATAAATGCTATCCACATCGACTGACTTTTCTAACTGTCCAACCTTCATTTAGCGGTACATTCAATTTTCAAGGTCCCTCCTGATGTCCACTTACCTGCTTCTCCACATTGTCAGGCCCCATTCTTCTGACGTGCAGGCCAATGGTAGAATACTTCATGCCCATACTAGCGAACAATTCTGGCTTCCAGAACAAGGAGGCTGCACCAAAGAAATGGTCCTTACCACAGGCTGACCATTAAACCAGACCAAGAGAGTAGTAACTGTCCTCATCCAAAACAATGACAAAGACCATCTGAAAACCAGAGAAAGCCAAGTGTCCGTGCCCACAAAATTTCCCGGACATGTTTAGTTCACTGGTCACTAAACATGCTGCATTTCAATACTATCTGACTTGTCCAAGAGCCCAGGGTGACCTTGAGGTGAAAGTCCTGATGGGGTTTCCACTTTGCAGTGTCAGACACTCAGTCGACGCAAGCTCAGAAGGGTCACTCTTCCATTTTGCTGCATGGGTTAGTGTTCGGCACATAGCTACCTCGTTAGTCAGGAACAACACAGCGCTTGGCCCGGCAGGGCCCTACACAGCATGGGAACCCTTTGGGGTATCTGCTGTTGCAGGCAGCAACGCTAACACCTAGACGTATGCTTGTCTTCCTCCAGACAGACAAGGGGGCAGACCCACTGGCAGAAAGTGAAGTGCTGTCCCTTCAAATTCTGTAAGTGTGACCAGACCTCTTGCTGCCCATTCACATATTGATCTGGACACAGGAGAACACCGCTAGCCTTTCTGTGTTTCCAAAGGGTTGTATGATTAGTGGCAATTCTGCAATCCTACTTTATGGGACATTGTTTAGCCAACAAGCAAGAAATGCTATAAGAGGAGAGTAAGGGAATTATAATCATTGGGGTTCAGAGGGGAATGGGGTAACCGTTTCTTTTGAAGCGGGAAGCAAACACAAAAAAAATCTTGCAGCACGTTCAGCCAAGCTTACTGAAGCGAGTGTGTGTTTTCCATGCTCCTCCCTCAAAGTACACGGAGATCCTGCCAGTAAAGCTCCAAACTGATGCTGCTTTTAACTAGTACTGCAGCCTTTACTTCATCATAAACTTACCTCATCAAAGCTTTTTATATTAACAGGAATAAGACCAGGTCTTTCTTGCTGATGTAAATCCAGAAAGAGAATCACCAAAACCCATAGATAACACCAGGTTTCTGTTTGCACATGTAAATCACATACATACTTAAACTCACCTGTTTACTTTAATAAGGAATTTAAGTCCGTACAAAAGGGGGGCCAATGAAAAACTCCACATAAGGAAAACGGGAAACTAGTAACACTCATGTAACGTAAATTATAGGAGCACTGCTATTAATTTACAGAGTCAAGCTAGAGTTAGGATTTAAATGCTCATTGAAATATATATACAAGATATTTTTCCTGTTCCTTGTGTACTATAAAGGACTTAAAAATAGTATGACATTTGGGATTGCAGCTTTGCTCTTACAGCTTTTAAAACATATAAGCAAAAGTACTTGCATAGCTATTTTGGTCACTCATTGGGGGTAAGTTATTTGAATTTTCACATAGTCTGGCAAAACATCTGCAATTATTTTGTGTTATTTAGAACACGTGTTTCATGAAACATAATATAAAGAGCTGCTCCATATTTAAATTTGACCCTTTACATATTTTTTTTAAAAGGCTGAGTGTACTTGTTTAAGTTAAAATCACAGAAAATAAGATTATTTAATAAATGTATTGAGCATGGTATTTTCGTTACCACTGGTTTCAGTTTCTATAGCAGTTTTTCCCCCAGGATTGCAAAACGTTAATTAAGACGTCTGTTCAGAAGAGCTTTCGGCTCCAGGAAGGCTGTTTAGCACAGGCTTAGTGAGACTCACACATAACCTTAAATTTAAGCTCATTTTAATGTAACTTCCTGAACAGTGATGTGGCTTTAGCACATAGGTGAGGGAGTTTTTCCTTTTTACAATTAACTACGTATCACACTATCCCTGAGGTCTTCTTAACTCACACAGTCTAGTCTCTTTAACAAATTTTACTGTACTGTAGTCTGGGGAAATGAAACAGACAGACCGAGACCCGCATTTTCCAATCTGGTCCTTAATTTGGGGCAGATTTCTTTCTCCAGACCAGCCTAGAACGCCAAGGATTTTTCTGAAAATGAAGACCTAACTGTGTAAAAGCGCGAACTCAAACCCAGGCTACTCAGATTTACTGGTTCTTTTACATTCGGCTCTAAAACTGCAGAAAATTAGCATGTTATAGAAACATTACATCTCTGGTCACCATTAATGTCAACAAGAGTCATTAGAATTTACAGCCTCACAAAGTCGACAAACAGATAAAATAATGTAAAACATTTAAAAGACTTAAAGAAATGCAAAATTATGCTCTATTTTATCACTGTTACACATGCTTCAGGAGTTTCCCTTTAGGATATATTTATGAGTTCCATGTAGCATGATTTAACCGAGTAACATGTCGAACCCACTCAGTCCCGTTGCCCGCACTGGGAGCCCAGCAGACACAAATCTGATCTCCTCTAGAGGTGTGCAACCACATTAATTCAACAATGAATCCAACTTAACTTCCTAAATCGCATAAAGATGGCACTTCTTTCCCTGTTTCAAGTTGTAACTTGAAGGATATTGCAATGCACTGTAAGAAAGGTTTGCGAGTGAGCCAAGGGAATGAGAAAACCAGTTTCTGTTAGCTCATAGGAAAGGTGAAGCATATCTGACTCCAAGTCCCACCTACCCTCAACTGTCCTGGCACATCTCAAGGAAGCAAGCAAAATCATATGACCAAAAGCAAACCGTTAATATATTGCGTCCTTGTTATATACGTGTAACGCAGTATTTAATATTTTTCCTCTTTCTCTAGAGCGCTCAGCCTCGGTCTGGCAAGTGGGCTGCACACCGCAAGTTGCATGCTCGGTTTTTGTCATCGCCAAGTCCCAGCAGTGCTCACTGAACTCCCCTTGCAAACCAAACAGCAATTACCAAGCTCAAATAAACTTCTGGTCTCTTTTACACTATGTCTGGCCCATCAGAGGTAGGAAAGATAGTAGGATTTTATGTGGTCTGGCTGAAGTCTTAACCTGCATCTGCTATTTGTAGATCAGCTCCGGAAAGACAGATGTTTTAATAAAGTAAGTCTTGACAGAGTTTTATATTTCTCTCAGCTCTGTGGTCTTAAACACATCTTTGGAAGTACCACTTAGCAGCACTTCAATACTGACCCTCTTGAGTCCCTGCAAGTGTAACTTCCTTTAGAACTACATGTCAGGAAGATTTCTCAAAGGAAAATCCACTCTGTTTGAAAATTCCTGCTGATCTCACAAATAAGCAATGTACTGGCAACTAACTGCGGCAGTTAAGCACTTTGGAATAAGCGTGTTTGTACACGCACTTCCCAAACACGCAGGAAAAGTGGCCAACTTTGCTATTTACTCAGAGATTATCAAGCACCGTGAGGTAGGAATCCTAAAAACAGGCTGAAGAGAGGAGAGGGATTTCTGATGAACTCTCCCGACAGCTCCTTCCCGCTGGGACCACTGAGACCTCCCAGGTGAGCACCGTGAAGCGCTCGCTCAGTGCAACACCTCATGCATAAGATTGCTGAAAAAACACTAGAGGTTTTGTCATTTCAAATCGCATCTTTTCACTGTCCCAGAAACACAAAGGGCCGGTGCAAAGCAGAGAGCTAGCAGCACAGCGCAACGCTTATTAAGTCAACAGCTGGATTCTGTCCTGACTTCAATTTCTAATTTCAGAGCTTAGCCTCAAGCGATGTGTCATTATTTGTCTCTTACCGAAGTAACAGCAACATAGATAATCGCAACAACACAATTTTTTGCAGAAAATCTCATTTCCAAAAGTAGAACACAAGACACCTTGCCTGGTCCCTGCTAACACTCGCTGTTTGAAACTCCATCTGCTCTAGACACAGTAAAACTCTGAAAACACGGGCTTTCTGTGGAGCCGGCTCCACTCAAAAACTTGACGTGATCTTGAATACTGGGAGTTACTTTTGCTAAACGTGGCATTCAAAGAGGGTACTTGAGAAGTACGCTCAGTTTGGGCTTGTATTTCTGGTGCATCTGGTGGTGAGAGGGGAACTAGAGATCAGTACTAACTCTGGTTTGTCACTAGCATCTGTTAAATGTTACAGATTTCGTACTTCCCATGACCTGAGCACACAAATCTGCAGGCTCTTGGAGATGACAGCCTTTCTCCAGAAGGTCTCAAACAGCTTTGGATCTGACGGGAAAAGATGATAGAGACCATTCTCCTCTTTTTCAATACTTTGGGGCTAGCTGAAGATCAACTCCCAAATGCCAAGCTGGAGACCTGTACATTGATGAAATTGCTGAATATGTTTTTTGTTTTGTGGCACCCCAAACTCATACGCTGTCATGCAACTCACGCTGTGTTGCAGATAATTTAGAAGAAATCTAAATTATCTACAAACTACAGAAAGTCAGAAGCTGCTCTGTTGTGTCACACCAGTAAAATACTATTTTGCAATAAAGCTAGTAATGCCATAATAAAAACACTATTAACATATTAACCATAATTAAACTTCCAGTTTATTAATATTGAAAATTTGGCATTGCTCTTATTTCTTATAGTATTAGAAATAACAATAAATATTCAGCATTATAAAGCGGCACACTGGCAAAAGGCGTTTTCTTAAATATGTTGTTTTGCCATCAAAAGCAGGAAGCCTGAACTGTTTCCCACCAAGAACATCCTGGAAAACCTCTCTGGGATTTGCAGCCCCCTCAGAAATACCACACGCTATCACAGAACACTTATTCAAAGCACTTGGAAGAACGTGAGGCTGACACGATGTACGAAAGCGTGCTTTCTGTCTCCCCAGCCTGCTCTTTTGTATGGCATTCGCCATCTTGCCAAGACATTTATTCCACCCCTCAGACCATTATTCGTAATGAGAAGATTTATTTTATTTGTTTGAACACTGTGATCAGCATCATTTTGCAGAGTACGCATTGATCTCTTTAGATTTGTGTTCACAGAAGTGTTCCAACATATCCTGAACTGGCAGATGTTGCCCTCAATGACCAGGAGTTTGTCCCAAACACCGCAAACAAATACTACCTCTGATTACAATGTTGCATATTTTTTTTTTTCTGAATTTGATGAAGTCTGCTGAAATAACGGCATTTTCCCAAGCCAGCCCCAAAGACAAGAAGGGCCCTCAGCAGCAGCAAAGCTCCCCTTGGATCTCTAGTGGGCCACAAAAGCAAACGCGTTCAGGGCTAAATTAAATCCATCCTTTACATGGGCAGAAAAGGACAAAAAGAATACAAGAACAGTTCCTTCTTGCCGTGCTCTGAGCACCATGAGCTGTAAACAGACGAGGGGAAGCAGCGCTGTGGCTTTATGCAGCACTGCCCTGGGAGCTAATTCAATCCTGCCACCGCAAAGGGCTGTAATGCCTGTCACGGAGACACCGCTTCTGAAGCATGACGTCTCCGAGCACGTTTCTGAAGGATTGGGGAGCGTTCAGGGGAAATACTGCTCCAAGTTCACCTTGGCTTATCCTTCCTCCCCCTCCACAAATCTGGCACTGGCCACTGCAGGAGGTGTAACACTAAGCTAGATGGACCTTTGGTCTGCTCTGGTGCGTCCGTTCTTATGTTCGACCTCACAGAACTTCAGAACTTCTCTAGGAGGGATTTTGTTTTCCTGAAGTGTGTTTCTCTGTCATTTTTTGAACAGTGTAGCTCATCAGACCTGCCACATCAGCTAATGTTTTTTTCTGTCCCAGTGACCCATCGGCTCATATTCTTCCCACAAAGCATTTCAAAGTATCTGAAAGATACGCCTAGGTTTCACAAGTATTTCATCTTTCAGATCTGCCTTCTGTATTGCCTATAGTTCTTGAAAAGCACCAGCTACTTCCCACTATTATTTCTTCTGTTATTTTTAATAGAGGTTGCTTCTGTTTAGCATGCTTTTGAGATCACGCTAATTACACAGTTATCTTCTGGCGTATCTGCACAGATGTGCGCGGAAAGACCTCCCTGGAAGCCTTAAGGCATATTCACTCACCGTTGGTATTCAATCTGTTTGGGTACATAACAGATTATCCTGGGCCGGAAACCAGGTGAAGATGGTTTCAGCCAGACAGTGCTGCAGCGGAGAAGCTGCGTCTCCTTCCCCAGGCAGCGGGAGCCCTAAATCCCTGCAGAAGGGAAGGGGAAGACCTTAAACTGCAGCAGCTAAACCCACCCAAGCTTTCAGCCAGAGCCCTCCTTCAGGAAGTCTCACTCTCAGACCTGAGAAAAGGTCATGTATTTGAAGGGATATGAAACAAAAATGTTGGTGCTGCCTAATTTTCAAGGCTGTGAGCAAAATGTTTCTCGGAGGCCTTGAAGAAAATGTCGAGGTAGAGAGATTTTTTTCATAAAAACCTTTCCTGCCTGGAAGAAAGTTTACTGCTCTCAGCCTGCAGAGGAAACAACGGAAAACAAAAATAACGTACATACTATAACAACCCCACGGCACAACAAGGGAAAAACAAAAGGCAGAAAGAAATAATTCACAGCACGGGTAGAGAAACATAAGAGAAGAATTACAATAACGTAACATAATAGGTGTAAGAAAGCAAAATGAACGGATTAGATGGCGCTGGATCAACATGAGACACTAGTGTGGCCTGACCTTTAGAGCAAAGGTATACAAAGAGTAAATTACTGCCAAATGCTGTTTGTGCTCTACTGCCAGTAGCAGCTAATTTGCCACAGTGGAAGAGGAGGGGCGACAGGAGATTACAGCTGCTGTTTATACATGGAGAGGACAACGCAACGCATATTTCTGGGCAGCTCAGTGCTAGCGAAACACAGCTGGCAGGCAACTTTTTAGTGCGCTCCTCATTAAGGCTCAGGGATGTTGGAATGGCCCAGATGATGTCTGAGGCGTGTAAGGAGAAAGGAAAGCAAACCCAAATGTTGCTGCACACAGATACGGAGACAACGGCCTGCACCTGGCATGGTGCAAGGGTAGTAACTGCGAAATGATACAGCCTTGGTGAGGTAACGGGTTTTTGCATGCACAGCGTATGTGGGCACATTCCCACGGGAACAAAACCAAGTCGAACGTGTTCCACCCTTACTGTGTTTCCTATATATTCAATA
>VZSC01012443.1:48422-69728 GCA_013398225.1 Steatornis caripensis | reverse complement strand
CTGCCAAATGCTGTTTGTGCTCTACTGCCAGTAGCAGCTAATTTGCCACAGTGGAAGAGGAGGGGCGACAGGAGATTACAGCTGCTGTTTATACATGGAGAGGACAACGCAACGCATATTTCTGGGCAGCTCAGTGCTAGCGAAACACAGCTGGCAGGCAACTTTTTAGTGCGCTCCTCATTAAGGCTCAGGGATGTTGGAATGGCCCAGATGATGTCTGAGGCGTGTAAGGAGAAAGGAAAGCAAACCCAAATGTTGCTGCACACAGATACGGAGACAACGGCCTGCACCTGGCATGGTGCAAGGGTAGTAACTGCGAAATGATACAGCCTTGGTGAGGTAACGGGTTTTTGCATGCACAGCGTATGTGGGCACATTCCCACGGGAACAAAACCAAGTCGAACGTGTTCCACCCTTACTGTGTTTCCTATATATTCAATATTGGGTGAGAAACTAGAGAGACAGATATTGTGTCTGAGAAAAGATAGCTACCTATGACAATCATTTTTAAAACCATTTTGGATTGGACAAGGGATGCACTGTAAAAGTGTTTGTCCTGTAGAGAGAACCAGCAGATGATCCAAGGTCAGCAGATTGATAAAGACGTACCTCAGAGACGTCTGCGAGAAGGTAATTTGGAAACAGAGCCATTATCTGCAGGTCATGCTAAAAGATTGTGCTGTATCCCAAAGCAAAGAGAGCAAGGAGGAACCCTAAGGAGAGCCATAACAGTATTCATGCTTGAACTTTACTCATTTGGTCTGATGTCGTAAATTTATGATCCCCGTAAATGGATATCGCTCCGCAGTCGGTCTGTACAGAGGCTCACTGTACCGACAGGCAACACACTGACAGCACTGCTGAGGGTTTACATCACCACCTTCTGAGATGGATACTAATCATAGATGTAAATGATATATTTGCACATGAGGAGGACCCTTGCTTACTCAAAATAAAGTGTTAAACGTTAGGAGACAGTCAATATAAATATGCCTTTGCCTGTGTGTTTAACTGTTTTAATGAAATGAATTGTGTTTCTATGTCATGAAGTTACTACAGTCGCACACTCTGGAACGCCACTGTGCTTAGTGGAATAAAAATTCACATCCCCAAAGAGCTGGACAGGCAAGTCCTCCTGCGAGTCAAGTTAATCTAGAATAAATCTAGAATTTATCAGATGCCATAAGAGTTTGCAGTTTTACTAGCAAGTCAGAAATCTCTTTGAGTTTATGATCTTAGGAACCTAATTGTACACCGAATGCAATTATAAAACTACATATTACAGGGTGTTGTTAGATGCTCTCCAGTCACACATCAACAAAATTTCCATTACATATTATTTCATTCTACATGCTTTGGCTTTGAAACTGGTGTTGGTTATAGCAGCCACATAATTTCTCTGCTACATTTATATATGAGACTCTAAACTGTGACATCCTGTAAATACATCTGAGAGATAAACTTCCAATATTTGGTTGTTACTTAACAAAGGATGAGAAAAAAAACAGACAGAGAAGAAAAGAACTTTGTTTACTGAGGTAACTTCGCAGTACAAAGGAATGAGACTGACCAATCACCTTTGACACTTAGGCCACCTTGTAATAGAGTGAGTGAAAACCGAAGTCTTTAAAACCTGACTTGAGCGCTTTGCGAAAACCCGCTTCTTGGATAGAAACTCAGGGTAACATGAAATCACACGTACAGCAAATGCCCAATTTGGTATAATGTTTTCTAGTAATTCTGCCAACAGTGTTTAATAGGATTTGAATATATTCTTACCAGGTGGTGTTTCAACACATTTTTCCAAGGATGGTACTTCCTCTGCTTTTGGTTACCGAATTTTCCTCCTTGTTTTTTTTTTTCCACAGAACTTGAAAATGATCCTACAAGGAGTTATTGACAAATGATGTTTGCTATCTAAAGTGGCTAGCAGAAGCATATCCTCCTCACAGCATGAAAGCACATTATACTGATATGCTATAGAGAGCCAGAAGCCAAATGAAATTTTTCTCCCGCAGCCTATGGAGTCTGACAATGATAATACTTTAATTGCAAAACTGAAATTCAGGCTACATGGGCTGAAAGAAGCTCACCAGTCATTCCGAGGAAGCTTCAGAGGCTGCTCAGTTTTGACCCCGCGCCAAGCACAGCTTGAGGGCACACATTCCGATTATTTGGGAGTTTAGTTTTGGGTTCCACTCAAATCCCCCGATACCAAGCAAAATTCAGAGAAAAGAAGCATCCTCCCACCACTGTCGGATCCCGTCTCAGCAATTCACTGGGAACACTCGGTCTGTGACTCCCCTTTAAAGCCACGCGATAAACTCAAAGCAGCTAATTAATGGAAATTTCTCTGTGCGTTTTTGCCTAATGTGGCCACCCAAGATGCTGTGATATTATTAAATATGTAACAGAGAAGAACGCAACTCACTCAACTCAAGCCAGAAGCACGCTCATTGCTGAAGATACAGGCGTTTCTGTGAATGCTCCTCGGGAATGTTAATTTACAGACAAGAGAAGTGGAGAGATGATTTCAAAGCATAGAGAAATGGGACAAAAATTACAGTAGAGTATACATACTGCATGGCTTCAAGGAAGTTGTGTCTGCAAAAGGGAACTGCTCTGAGCACGGGTCAGTGGCGGAGAGGGGCAGCCCCTCTGTGAATGAAATTCCCGGCTGGAAAACCACTCCCGTGACCATGTGGGGCCCAGGCACATCTCCGCTCTGGGGAGTTTGGCTCCCAGGATCAGTAAATTCACTCACCTGAAGTAGTTCTGGACATTTTTTAACTTACCTATTTCCTCTCCCTACAAAACTAAAGAAATTCTTTTCCAGGCTAATATTAACAGACTGTTCACAGCAATTTGCTTTCAGTTTCCCGTAATCGAAGTAAGAAAATTCTTAGGCATGGTTTAAACCTGAACTTAAGCTTCATGTTCTCTGTACTGCTTTGTAGTAGGCTCATATAGCAAAAGCAGGTTTACACATAAGAGAAACTAATGTTGTTTAGGCATTTATTCAGCTCTTAATAAACAGATAGGGAACTTTGTGCCTTCAGAGTGACTGCTGTGCACCTAGGTAGCGATTCAGGTAAGCCAAAAGTGTGAAAGAAAGCTCTCCAGCACTGCAAAGGCAGAGTAGTAAATATCCTTAATGTGCGTGAAGAGTGGAGGAGAGCAGAAACTGAGTTGCTGATACGCTGGACTGGCCGCCTGTTGTTACTCACTAGAAATTTGGAACAGATTTTCCTTTATGTTCAAGCCCTGCTTAATGTATGAAAATAGGGCTGGGCACTAGGTACATCTTCCTGACTCTCATGGGCGACTCCTGACATAAAGGCTGACTCCTACCACGCAATAGAGTCTAAGGTGGCTTTGCATTATGTAGATTTAATAAATCTTCTGCCTTCTCTCTCTTTCCAGTCTGAATCTCTTAACTGAGCATACCATAACTGAGAACAAAGGCCAAGCTGTTTATAAATTATAATGATAAATGATAATAACTATTGAGGTTCATTACAGCTGGATTTGCTGAAGCACATACACAGTTAACCAGTACAACCAGAGAAAACTTCACCTTTTCTCCCGATTCCAGTTTTGCCACTTAATGCCATGAAAAACCATGGATTATTTTTCCATTAAGGAGATTTGCAACGTGGCACGTTGTTCCACTAGCGACTGAGGGACTACTCTGTGAAAGAACCAGTGGAAAGAAAGAGTTTAGAGATGAAAAGAATAAAAGGATGAAGAAAGGACTTCGTGACTTTTTAAGGTGATGCAAAAGTCTTTTCTAAGTGCTTTTGAGCTAAACTTCACACATGCCTCTTCCATTCTCCTTTTTAAGCCAAATCTAATGGCTCTCTTAGCATTGTGATGACACATGCATATGGATGGGAATCCCTCCTGAGCTCCCTGAATGCTTTAAAAGCCCAAGAGACTGCATTTTAAGTATTTAACCAGAGCACTTGCCTTCAATGTATATATAACCTTGCAAATTACCAGTGCTACAGAATATTCATGCCAGCTCATACGGGACCAAAGTCATACTAAACCTGACAGCAGCCACACTGCCATCACATATGTTCTGAAATAACCCTTGGTTAAAGCCTCAGAACTACAACTGTGTAGGCTTTCGTGTAACCAATCCATCACTTATGTTGTTGCCCAGCACTAAGACTTGCAAACCATGTCTAAATTTTCCTGCAGTGCAATTACTTGCTGATATTGTGCCAAGTTCAGACTAATGGTTTTCATGCATCATTAAACATATTCAGAGTGGGGATCCTACAACAGGTTTCAAACTAACTTGAACAGATTTTATTATTAAGTTTTTCATAAATGGCCCACTTCTCAGCTTGTGGCTCTGCCCTCATAAATATTTAAAATACGTAGTTAATACATCAGCTTCCCAGGAAGTGCCATAGTAGCTGTTGAGGTTTTTCCAAGATGAAATTGATAAAACAAGTGCCTCGTAATGGCCTTCCAAATGACATAAAGATCTCATTTTCTACCTTCCATTAGTATTGTCTGGCTTATTTCTCCACACTGGCTCCTTGTGCGTGTATGTACATACACAGTATTATAGGCCCATGGTTTTTTTTCACATGAAGGAAAATAACCACCGCAATTTGGTATGAGCTGTCACTAAGGAATCAAAATGATGCACTAGCTTTGTCTAGCCTTTCCTCACCTCACCATTTTCTCCTGCACAGAAGGAAGCAACTCTACAATAAACGTACCTATCTTTTACACGGGATCCTCATTATAGGTATTTAGCAAAACAGGAGGGCTTAGAGAAGGCATTACAGTATACTCCAAGATAGAAAGAAGCCTGAGCGTAAATACGAGGCTACGACATATGTCTTTCCTACGATGACAAAATAAAAGCCTGTATTTTGACTCAGTCTTCCTTGAAACTGTAAGTCCAGATTTCCCACACATAGCAGTCTATAAACAGCTTAAAACTAGAGCGGGCTAGTGAGCTCCAGCCTTCCTGCTGTTTGAGGGTTCAGAAGAAGAACCTGGGGTTGAAAGCACAGGCTGGCTAATCTTTCACTTCCAAAGTCTATTTACAAACATATTTTTGGTCTTTATTTCCCGGTCGTCTCCTAGGCACTTGAGGAAAAGCTGAGAAACTTAACAGTTTTTATGCACATTTCAGAGCTTTGTGCTGACTTGTTTATAAAGATTATGATTCAATTTTATTTTCTAGCTCAATGGAAGCTATTATGCCGAGGTGGGGGTGGGGTGGAGGAGTATATTTTTACTTCCCGTCGATGTATAAACCATGAGGATTAGCATTTTTTATATCAATATTACTACATCCACATATGGTAGTATTAAAGAAGGTAAACTTTTTTTTTTTAACCTGTGCCAGGATAATCAAAAAGTTATGAACCTCATGCAGAGAAACTGAAGGCAGAGAAACTGAAGGCAGAGATATCTGATAATAGGCTGTTTTCCATGGTTGTATTCTGCCTGGAACAAGTTCCCTCCTAATCTGAAATAGCCCAAGTCTACTAACTGCCAGGGCATATTGCAAGGTGCCTCTATTTGTGCAGAGTGTGGTAGAAGATAGGTATTACATCTGTGTGGGGGAGAAGTGTTTCAGTTTCTGGCAGAGGTCTGATTTCTGCTTGCTGCTGGGGTAAGCTGCTATTTAATTTCATGGTGAATTGTGTCAGAGCTCTGTTTTTCTTTGCGGTATAAATCCTAGTAAATTGCCAAACACAATATATTTTTGCTATAAACAACCTATTCTCATTGTCCATTGATGGACAAAATTCTAACCTACTAAAATGAGTATAATCCACAAAAATCACTTTACCCTGTGGAGGCAGCAGCGCATCAACAGCTTATGTAAAGTATCAACCTTTCTCTTTCATAGTTAAATGGCCCAAGTTTCACATGAACTGACTCTCTATTTTTATTACACATATCCCCATAGAGCCCTGTCCAGTAGAGAATGGATACAGTGACATCCATTTTAAAGATGAAAAACTCCGACACAGACAAGCTACGGGCCAAATAAACTGTGCCTAATAGGATTTTCAAGAAGTCTTGCACGCCTCTTCAGAGGCTTCAAACACTGTGACAATCTGGCTTCTCTCCGCTAAGTCACTCTTCTCGTTTTGTCCTGCATCCATTTCACTACCACGGGTGGAGAGGTCTGAAGCAAATCCTAGCACAGTTTTCAGACTGCAAGGACATTTTACACTTTAGAAACAAGGTACACTTTAGAAACAACATCACCATACCAAGAACAAAGTATAACAAGTCTTTAAGTAATGTATAATATATTGGTAGTTGTTCAAGGTTATTAATTCAAATCAAGTTATTCACCCAAGGAGAGACACTGGCAGACAGAAGCAGCATAGTTATACAGAGATTACAAGAAGCCCAGATGCACAAAAGTATCAAAGGAGTATGAAAACTTTATCTCATCCTACCACAGGTGGATGTTGTATCTGCTGAGGCAGAGGAGGCTGGTCATTTTGTCAAAGTTTCCTCTCACTATGACTTTTTCACCACACAAGCTGGTTTTCACAATGCCATTTTTCCTACCTGCTCTAAAGTTTCTATCTAAAAACCTCTACTGATCATTTTTCCCCTGGCTTCTTGGCCCAAATTTTCTGATTTCTCACCGACAGTTAATATCCCTGAGAAATGCTGGCATATGAAATGAACATTCACTCAAGTGCTTAATACATGGCACATTTGGTCAGCCCAGCAGCCTGGATTAGGTGTTTCTGGTACTCTATTGTCCATTATTGTTCTTGGTCAAATTTCAGAAATAATTTTGAAATGGGGTAACGAGAACTACTGGCATACCACAGGTTTAAACAGTCACATAATACTTTTCTGCTTTGCTCTCACTTCCACTGCTTGTTATTCTCAAGACTGAGTTTGATTTTTTGATCACCAAGCAGCAATATTCTTAACTTCACTTTTTCCTGTGAAATGCTCAATTAAGTACCCAAAACATTTTACATAGGAAGGCTTCCTGACCTTAGGAATTTTTTTTTCATGACTGGGGTTGCAACACCATGGTAGTTTTGGTGCTCTAAATTGAGGATGCCATAGTCCCACCCTTCACCTCTTCCCCTGTTCCCTTTCACAGCATCCTTTCTTCCTTTGTACCAGCTCTAGTCCTTGCGCAAATGCGAAGTGAGCACTTCAGAGCTTTTCAGATCGATCAGGGCCTTGAATCCTCTCCTTAGTAGCCAGGTAAGCACAGCAGATTGAGGTTTGGAGGTGGAAATGCATCCCCACGTTGACTGGCTTGGTACAGACAGTGCTCCAAGTCCAGTTCAATGCTGAACTCACATTACTTTCTATGACACACACACAAAAAAAAATCTGACGGGAGGACCTAATTCACTGGGGTTTGGATTGAACAGAAAATACGTGACCTGTCAAAAAATGGTAATTTCTTTCTAAAAGAAATGTTCCTTCATCCTCTGCATTAGAGTACACAATGTTCACAGGCATAGGTACATCTTACATAAATTACTGATGGTCCAAACAACATATGGTTTAGTTTGAATATTTTATTCAGTTCTGTCATGGGATTTAACTTTAAGTGAAGTCTTAATTCCATCTGAAAGGCCCCAAGACTACTTTCCTAAAAACAAACCAAAATCAAAGAAAGTCTTGGACTGAATCCAGGCAACCCGTTATAATTCAGAATTCAAAAGGCAATGTCACAAGGAATGATCTAAAGTCACAGGAAAGGACAGAAATAGCACAAGAAAGTTTTTTCTCACACTCTGTCTAGCGTATTCCATTTGTGTGAGAAATTGTAAGGGAAACAGCAGATCTCAGATATTTTATGTGGATTAAAACAACATATGCTGCTCAAGACTATCCTCTTGAACAATCTCTAGCAGGCTTTGTCTACACTTAAGAAAATTAAATACATCATTACTATTCTCATCAGAAGATATAAGGATGGACTTATCTGTTGTCAAGTACTACCTTAAGGTAGGCTGAGGCTCATAGAAATGGGATGTGAAAGCTCACCTACCCAATAAGCTCTTATTCAGGTTGTGGTAGCTAAAGACCTTGCAAAACCACCATACAAATAAGCAACAGATAGGAAAGATTCCATCTACATTTCAGCTCCTGAGGGGAGCTTTCCCTCCATACACATATAAATTCTGTGAAAGCTTCTCCATGTTTCTCTCTGAAATGGTTAACAGGAAAACAATTTAATATCATGGATTTTACACCTTAATTGTAAAATTGTCATTCTGAAGATGCACGTGAGAGAATCCCACATTGTTGAGCTACCTGATTATCACCCAGTTTGACTGATCTTTCCACATGTGTCTTTATTTACCTATGCTTGCTTTGGCTTGCTTAATGAAACCCCTTGCTTTACCTGACTATCATCCAGGAAAGCAGTTAAGCACGTGCCTAACTTGAAACGCGCGAGCCCTGGCCTCTGCTCTCACTTCCACAAGCAACCCATTTTGCTGCTCTGCCACAGCAGCACAAGCGAGTCCTCAGAGAGCCTACGGCTACCCAAATGTGAGGCTCACCATTGATTTCAGCAGGCTGAGGAGCAGATCCCATTTTTCTCTTTGCCCATCTCAAACATTCACTTCCGAACCTTTAAGCAAGCACACAAGGGTTGCCATTTTATGCAGACCAAAGCGTCCTGAATCCCAATGTTGCAATTGAGTTTCTTCTTTGCGATCCGTCTTGTAAGCAAGCTGCTAAGGTCATTTTGATGTAGACTTTCGTTGCTGCCACTTGTTAGTGGCCTACATTTGATTCTTTCCTTACCCACGTTGCCTAGCAGGGGAAAAATACATAGGTGCCCAATAAAGAACGCAAAGTACGATTGAAATCATCCAGGTTTCATTTTTAGTTCTGTGAACACACAGCCTCAGAGTATTCTAGTTTTGTCATTTATTTTGTATTTGCAAATCCTGCTCTGAGTGTAAGGGGATTATGAGAACTGCTGGGGACAAGGGAATAATAAGCCTTACCAATATTTCCTTTGAAACGCAGACCTTGAGTTCCCTAACGGTAAATCTTTCCAGTGGATTAGTCACAGAGACTCACTGCAAGAACATCATATCTCTGCTAAAGTTAAAAGCCTCTTCTAAACATATTTAAAACCATTTACTTCATTTATAAACCAGCTGTTTTTCAACTGATGTTGTTCTGCTTACTGATTACTGAGAGAAGCTATTAAGTTCTCATTTAAAGACATTCAAGGTTAAAAAAGCTTTTCTTTCATTCATTAAGTATCTGCAGGAAAATGGCCTTTTCTACATACATTTATGCTAGAATAAATACTGAACTGCTTCACTGTTTAAATTGCATTAGAAGATAACTTGAGAAAGGCCTGATTTTGGGGCTTTTGCCCAAATCATGATAATAAATATGAGAAAGTAAAAGAGGATTCCTCAAATGACGATGTGACTCAGATAACTTCATCAAACACTTGATTAAGGTACAGTATTAACAGAACAGCATCACACACAGTGTCCTAATTAGAGGCAGAACGTATATTCACTCAGTGTCCTCAAAGACTGTCCTTAAAGGTAGTCTTTCTTTTAAGATCAAACCACAAGTAGTTCCTTTTTGCCACTAGTGTTTCCGTTAGCTGTCACCATCATATATTAATTATATTTACTCATTTAGCTAAAGTATAAATCTTTTATTTATGGAGTGATTCTGGTCCAGTGCTGATACGAAGTAAAATGTTCGCTCGTGAAAAAGAAAAGAAGTCGATTTTTTATAGGATTTCCTTGAATCACACTAAAGAAGATACAAGCAACCCACTACACCTAAAAGGCAACTTCAGACCAGGGATGGTAGACATCATGCAGCCTTTGCAAACTAGCTATCGAAACCAAGGCTCTCCAACCTTGAAATAGGAGGGAAACGACTGAGATTCCCCCCAACAGCTACTTATGAAAGCATGAGAAAGAAGAGCTATACAACTGCTTGTCAAACCAAATATGACTGGAAAAGAAAAGGGATTACTCCCAAATACAGAAATTTCAGACACCTCAATTGCAGTATTACGAAACAAAACAGAGGTTAATCCCAATAATACAGTTCATGTTATTTTCATCAGCCCTTACAGCAAACTATGTGGCATAAAATCCATTGTTCAGCAGCCACATGTTATCAAACCAACATGATAGCAAATTCTAAAAACACTTTAATAAGATACTTTCACCGTGGAGACAGTCCAGGGAACACATGCAATCAGAAAAGCTGAAATATTATTACTATGCATAAACTGTCCTATCATCACTCCCTGCTCTTTGTTTTGTTGCATGTTCATCGCTTTAATTTTACCAAATCATCATCATATTCTTCCTTAATCTCACCTCTGCTTATACACACCACCAGTGAGCATCTCACTGATGAGATTTCTAATTTTTGTAAGATCCGTCTCTATGTCTCTCTTGCTTTCTCTATCTCATTATTTTCAAACGAAATGGCATTAACATTACCCTTAATAAAAATATTACTCTCAGACACAGTCTTTACAAGTCCTGCTCTAATACCTTCATGAGATTTATCTTTGAGCAAAGACATCATGGTAGCAATTTAAGACTCAGAACACTAACTGTGCTTGAATTCCTTCCAATCCCAATACAGTTGGCTGAGAATTGATTTTCCATTGCAATGCGGTGTTGGCATGCCTGCACTGTATAGAATAGGCTGCCTGCCAGCCTCACCACTGCCATGCAGCAGAAATAACATAATATTATATAGACTTACAAGTTTATTTCTTTGCAAGCTACCACAAAAAGAACTCAAACTTCTTCTTGACTAGGAGCAATATTGCTATTTGATTGACATTTCTTCCAAGGGAAGCTAAATCATTACCGATTCCTGACTCGGAAATGTAACTTTAATTGATTCCATAGTGGAGCAACTCTACTACAGACACTTTTGTGCCATCTGATGTAGGTTCTCCACAAGGGTTTCTCAGGCAGGGATGGCGCATTTGCTAGCTGGTCATAAATCCCAGTCTGACATCTCGTGGTCTTTATTCTAAGACAAATGCTGAAATTCTGTGCTTGACAGAAGTAGCCGTGTTTCCCCAACATCATCTTCTCATGGGTTATAAACAGAGGAGGTGCTGATCCAAAGCAACAGTTTCAGAAGTGTTTTAAGCAGGAATAAGGTGGGAATTCCACTCAAACACAAAGATTCATACTCCACAGAGCTACCAGCCACTCACCTACAACTAAAACGCTGCCTTTGTGCCATTAGAAGTGTTGGAGGTACAGTAAACAGGACCAGAAAACCCACTGGGACTTAAGGGGTGCTGATGAGCTTCCTGGATTCATTTTAGCTCCAAACTGCTCCCCAAGATGACTGCCCTGGCACAAACAAGGGAGTGGGAAGAAATAGAGAGGAAAAGACAGATCGTTTCTTTTGATGGTGTGCCAGCATAAAGTGCTTGTAAAGCTACCACCTAAGGGTCATTTTGATGCTTGTGCTACCCAGCAAGGCTGTGGTTCCACAGAAGATTTTCATTTCACATTCGTTCTCACTGCACCACTGCTTCTTATAGTCCCCTTGGTGGTAGAGGTAAAAAAGAAATAAATTTAGATTTCACTATGGGTATTCGGAGGTGATACTCATACTGCCTATTACAGTACCTAAACCAGACTTCCTGTGCTCAGAATGACTTGCAAGTTGTAGGTGATGAGTAAAATTGAGCTACCAGAACTTCACTCGTTGTTGCAGGATCTTGCATACACCTGCCAAGTCCCCAAAGGCACAAATTTCAAGCTCTGGAGAGTATCGTTCTCTCTTAGCCTTGGGTTATAGTGATGGGACTCACTTGTGATACAAAGAGTAGCTAAGCTGAGTAAGGCCTAAAGGCTTAGAAATACACAAATTACTTAATATTTTATGTGGGCATGTAGAATTGGACATGGATCTAAGTACTAAACTTAAGTGATATGAAGGGGACTCCTTGTATGCTTAAAATTGAGTGGATGCTAGGGTTATCTGTAGAAAGCACAGCTCAATACGGGCTTACAGAATTAATCCTGATTTTCCTAATTTCAGTAACTTAAGCGGTTTTTTTTATTTTTAAAGATATAACAAAACTTCCTATCACAACGCTATTGAAAATAGCATCAAGGTAAAAAGAACTTACTTTTTAGTGGTTTGCACAAAAATAAGATATTGTGTCCTCTTTCAACTTCATCAGCACACTAACAGATAATATCCTCAGAGCTGTGCTAACATCATTCGAAGATGCTGCTGCAGGAAGATATTAAAGTACTATTTAAATGGAAGTTGTTAAATAAAAACAGTCTTGCCTGTATTCTGTTACATTTAAGAGACAGGAAAACAAATCAATGTTGCCAAATGGGAAAGGATAAGATCAATAGGGGGAGAAAGTACATTTTCAAGGCATTAAAAATCTGAAAAGTAAAAACAAAAGTTTGAAAACTCTGAACAATTACCTGGCTGCACCCTTTTAAATCAAAGTTCATGGCATTTATAGAATGCTAGACATAAGCTAATACCTAGCATATGAGTGCTTAGCATTGCAGTTTTCTGATAATGTACCTCTAAAGGCCCAGACCTTAAAGAGAGCTTTGTAATCATCAGCCGTGATTTACGGAAGCAGTAATTCCCATTCTCCCTATATTTCATGCCATTAAAAAGAAAGACTGGTCTGTCAGTTGAAATTATTTTTCTTCAGGTAGAGTTAAAAGAACAGTAAAAACTACAGGTGACCCACATTTCAGCAGAGTTACTTTCTGAAGATCAGCTACATTGATACTGACTGAAAGCCTGAGTCACCATGAGCTTTATTCACAGCTCACTCTCTCATTTTTCTGTGCAAGCTTCCAAAATGCACATGGAGCAGTGCCACTGGAGCTAGGGGGATGAAAGTATGTCAAAGCTCTAGAAAGGCAAACAATTTCATAAAAAACAGAGTTTGGTCATTGGCATATAGCCTTAGTTTCCACTACACATTCCATTATGTCATATCTTAGTATGGACACGGACCCCAAGTAAAATGAATCATAGAATACCAGGCTGGAAGGGACCTCAAAGATCATCTGGCCCAACCTTTCTTGGCAAAAATGGAACTGTTCAGGTGCAGAAGTAGTTTTTCTTCCTTGTAAAAAGAGATAAATCACAGTCTCAGGATCTTCTTTCAGGTCTATTTTGGGTGCATACACATATAATTCTGTTTTCTTCTTAGTAAGGGAAGCCACAGCACTAAAAGCAATTGCAAAGCTTAGCAGAGCTTCAGAGAAAACAGATGTGGTAATGCTTATGCAGCAGAAATTCACTCCCTGGTTCCCAAATGCCTGACAGACCTTTTCCATGCATCTCCATAAACATGTGAAAGCACCTTTCTACAACCACTAAAATTTGGGATGCCACTGAAGTTAACCCCTGCTCTCTTCAGATGTTCTGTGCCACTTGGCTTGAGGCAAAAATGTCCCATTCAAGTTTTGTTTATCCTTCCCATCTCACGTGCAAAATCAGGATCTGATTTTTACTGCAGATGTGTGTAGCAGTTACATACGTGCGCTGCTTCCTCCATCTCTTCCCGCAGGCATGGTCAGCTGGCTCGGCAGCACGAGAGAAAGCCCCGAGAGGAGCCAACAGTCCTCTGGCTCTCAGAGCACCATCCCAGTGATGCCAGCAGAAAATCAGGGACTGATTTCGCTGAGCTGAGAGCGTACTCTATCAGCTTAACCTGGAAGTGAGCCAAGTGATGGAGTGAACATAGCTTGAGCGTATTGGTTCAAAACGGTTTTGGTGTGTACACGGCAGGTACAGGCGGCACTCGAGGCATGCACCACGTACCAGGAGAAGGCAGTGTGAAGAGATACGAGAGCATGCCATGTTGCCGTGTGCAGAGAAAGTAATTTTACACCCCTCTACATCTGCCACATCTCCCTGCTATAAGACTATTTTCCTTGGATCTCATACAGCAATTATACCATTTTACTGACCAATTTCTATCATTATATACTGACTTTTGATGATTTTCTAATGCCTAATGCACATCTACATTTATTTCGCTCTTAAGCTTTAGCCTCTGACTTCCTATCAGCAAATTGTAGCTATCATTCTCACTCAAACCGCTTGGTTATCTAAGTGAACATTAGGTCAGTGAGACAGGTGTTTCTACGGTGCTGTTAACCTTAGTCATTAATTTTTCATTTATTTTGGCGCCTTTGTCAACTCTGTGCCTTTATTGCTATTTCTCTCAGTCATAAAGGAAGGAGAAACGTTTAACAACTGCCAACTCATTTCCAAATCAAAGCAAGGTTCTTGCAAAGGCACATTGTGGATTAGTGAATGGAAGTAGTGGTAGCATTTTAGCAGCTGTGGACATTAGCATTACACCTACAGAGTCTGTTAAAGCCAAAGTCATCCATATATTCTTATATTGTCGTGTCTGTGAAGTCATTCAAATATTGCAGTAGGTTTATTCAAAACTTTCCTACATAAAGGGAAGAAAGAAAAAAGGCAGCCTGTCTGGACTGCATTGAGAGATGATTCGCATCAGGTTTTGACGGTAGAAAGCTGTCGCTTCAGCAATAAGGAAGAGAGACAACTGATATTACAGACACCATTGAGAGACCGAATAGAAACATACAGCTGATCGATTCAGAGCAAAGATTCTTGCAGCTCCAATTAGCAACAGTCTGAAGGCGCACTTCATTCTTCCTTCTTAATTACTTAATCTCTGCATCAACCAGAGCACTTTTTACATAGAAAACTAGTTCTGGGAAATGGTTTCCATGAAGGTCTTTCGACTGTGCTCCATGGCCAGTAGAGAGGGGCGACCTAGTCACAGTACGATAAGCTGCATTTCCTGAAAACTTGCAACCGATGCCGTGTGAGCACTACCCGCATGGAAATGCCTGCTGAAGAGTTTGTATACTATGAATTACCAGACACATGGGTGCACCGCTTGCTTAAATAGCAGAGTTTTGCATTCACAGTCATTTAGATCCGATGGCAACACTAGGATTATCACCAGAAGCTAATCAGAGAACTTCTGCCAGGTAAGATTTAAGCAGCTTCACAGAACCATTAAAAACCTGAGGCGGTACTTTGGAGCATGTAAGAGAGGATTGTTTTTCTTTTAAAGGGTTTTAAATTGTGTTACTGTGGTTTTATACATTATTTAATGATTGTTAAAAGAGTAATACAAGTCTCAGCCCTCCAGCCCCACGGCCCCACCACTTTCTTGGGTTTTTTTCAGTAATCAGTGGTAGAAAGCATCCTAAAAACCTTTTAAATCACGCAGCTAAAAATACAAAAACAGTATTTCAAAGTCTAATGAACAAATCTACTTTGCTTTCATTCATTCACCTTCCCATTATGCAACTCACCTTCCTACAAAGTCTGGGCTAGCTACCACAAAAGTAAGTGGAAAACCAGAAGGGCACAAACTTTGCTTGACTTTCAGAAATCTCAGAGCCAGCCAACAGACCGGTTCTCAAAGATTTCCTTGCACAAACGGTCGATGGAGAAACTCACTCTTTGCCTTCCCCGTTGCAGTTTCCCAGCCCCGTACACCTGTTCGCTGTCATATTTATTCTTCATCATAGCCTGCCACGTGAAAGGAATACCATACAGTGCACCGCCTGCAGTCAGCGGGGAGCTCCCAACATGCAGCCATCCGGCTTTTTGTGGGTCACCAGTTAATGTGCCAGAGACCCTGCAGCAGGATTTAACAGCCCGCAGGGCGCAAAGACCTGGCATAAACAAAGATTGTGCATATCTCTTTCTGCAAGGAAATGCAGTCATCTCAATGCTGATTTAAGAGGCAGCAGTACCTAACTCCTAAGTACCACTGAGTTTCCCACTCAGCAAAAGCCAGCTTCTCCCTCTCATAGACTGAGGACTCGTCAAGAGGCAACCTCTCCCAGATCTTGCATCCTGCTCAACTCTCAGGTGTAACAACACTTCTCCTCCCTCCCAGTCAGAGTAGTATGCACCAGGAAAAACAGAGACAGCAAGCATTAGCCTGCTGATAATAACGAAGGGCATGTTATAGGGATGGAGAAAAGCTACTATAGAAGTGATCTAAAATGGATGTTCTAGACAACTCATCAGTGTTTCTGTACCAAATACTTTCCTACATATTTCTGAGATGGAAAACTGCTCGCTTCAGTTAAAAGTGCAGATTCTGTTTTCTGAGACACTGACAAATAATTTTGATAGAGCCTGACTATTTCACTGTCTTTGCAGAAGCCTGTCAGTTTTATAGCACCTTTCCATCTTATGAAGCTTATAGTATCATCACATTGCTCTGAAAATGTTAAATATACATCAATAAACATATATGTGTGTTCTCTTGCTCAGAGACAACTTCTGTTCCTACAGAAATTAGGTTTTGTTTCTTCAGATTCTAAGTGGCAGCCAGGACTGACTGACTCAAATTTCCGAATAGATAAAAATAAACTAAAAGAAATACAATAATGATTAAAAACCAGTAACTACAAGGCAGGTATTCCATGAAACGAGGCAAGATACGAGTCCCCCTAATTCTATTTACTATTGGCTTCAATACATACAAGATTGTATTCACCACTCTAACATCTGATGCAGGGCAGTAACGAGACAGACAATAAAACGTATGCATTGGAAAGGGCTTAAAGAAACAGAAAACATAGAAACGAAAGCAAGTCTTGTGTTCTTTATTCAAGCCGTCATCTCTACCCTGTATATTTAACTATATACGGACTCTTCATATTCATTTTGCAGCTAATTCCCTTTACACTCAGTAGGGAGAGTCCCTTTACAAGGCATAACGCAGTAAAATTTACGAACTTCTGTATTCAGACATCAGTACGCGCGAAATTCCCTGTGACTGTTGCCTTAATGCACTGTGCCTCAAGAATATGGACAGAGAAAGTTTTATTGGTTAATCTTTGCCAAACTCGGCTAGGCTATCCCAAAACAAAGAACTAGGAGCTCAACTTTTCAGAAAAGACTGATGCCCAAAGAGCCATCATAACATCATCAAGTGGAAATTTGTGCGAACTGCCAATCCATTAGCTATGGGAAGGCGAGACAGATGAGAACCAAAGCAGCATTTCTAAGAAGATCCTTTTGAAATGTTTCTACTGAAGAATGTTATAAATATTTTATTGGAAGAATAGATAGAAATTTAAATTGTCCCTTGAAGAGCTATTGTGCCAAATTTAGAGATTAAATTCCACCATTAAAGTATCAAATGGAGAGATTTCAGTCCTGCTTTTACTGGAAATCAAAATGCAATTTTAAACTGCGGAGCCCCCACTGATGCCTCTATAATAGAAGCACTCTGGAGCTGGACTCAAACGGTTTATTCCACTCATCAAACCAACAGTGAAAAGAAGAGATTTACGTACTTTTTCCAGACAAGAAGATTGCTGGGAAGATTCAGTTTTATTAAAGATAGAGAAGAGGGCAACTGTTGTCTTGGATTGTATTTACAAAGTATGAATCAGTTTTATATAGATAGCATACTAAGATAGCATATCATATCATATCATACTAAGATAACATACAAAGATAGCAGATCAGAATAAATTAATGTTCACCATGTGGGGACATATGAAGATGGTAAGGATGGTCACAGCTCCTCATTTCAATTATAATTTCAGCATGTTGCTGCTGCAGATGTCTGCCAGGCTTAAGGAAACAATTTCAGACTATCGTTAAAAACTTTCTTTAGGAAGGGAGAAAAGAATCAAGGTGGAAATAGGAGGTTTTGTAGACAAATAAATTGAAAGAGAAATCAGGTGTTCCACATCTGAATTCACACTATTTGCCAGACGACACGGAAGCTTTCTCCTGACAGTGAAGTTCTCATGTAGTTAAGTTCTGAATATGTGTACCACGAGGAAACATTTTATCCCTTATGGTGATGAACAGCTATGGCATTACTTGGGTCACAGCTCCCAGACAGAGCATTCATTCCAAGACAACCGACATTGTGTAGCAGTCAAGTGACCATTTTTGCAGATGCAGAAATGAGGACGTTAAACTGAACTATACATTAGGTTTAAGGCTATAAAGAATAAATGTCTTTAAAGTTACTGCAAATAGGGGAAAAAAATACTTCTCTCCAGCACTGAGATGCATGCAGATTGTTACAATATTCTAAAGACCACTTGTTAGATTGTGTTCATCCAGTTATTTAAAACGGTATAGTAATTTTTAACCTCTGCTATCCCATGACAAAAAGTATAAATAACAAAATAATGTTATTTACAAATTTATCTGTGATTTTGGATTAAGAATTAATATAATAGCAGAGGAAATTAGGAAGTGCTTTAGGCTGTACAGAAAGCGAGCAGTCCAAATTTGCATGAATAAGAAAAGACAGGTAAACACAGAAAAAGTCTTTGAATTCCTGAACACATTCTGCAGGGCACGGACTTACGTAATAGGAGAAATTTATATCCGCCTACTTTTCTTTTCACTGTCTAGTTGAATACTGATACTCTAGAGACCGTCACAAGAGACTCTACGTAAGTCTATTAATTTCATTACAAATTTGCAGTACCGTGGTGAAGCCAAATACTGTGAAGGAGAGAGCAGTGATCTCTGAACAGAACTGTTAGATGCTACATAAAAAATATTTTACATATGAATTCGTAAATTGTTCTGTCTGGTTGCAAACTGATTTGCCAGAAACATAAGTATCTAGTCCTGCCTGTCCATGAGAAGAAAATATGGTTTTTGAGAAAATATGTGGAATGGAAAGACTGACTTGGCGTGAGTGGCTCTGCATAACTCTATTCCCCTTTGTAGAACGTTGTATAGCAATACTGCATATACACATACACACATGTAGCATGTATTTTCATTATACATGTATTGCTTTCATTTGCCTTATATAATCAGTTACCACTAAATATGAGATTAATACTGGTGTCCTGTCAGCGCACTCAGCATTACTTTTACAGTGTAGAATTACAATAGATACCATATAGATCATGACTGCTTTCTGTCTTTCTATATTATTACTGACCAAATCAAAAAAATGCATATCTAGCGGTATCAGTGCCTTGCGTGCTCTCTCTGGTCTCCAACCCAATCCAAAGAAGTCAGCTTGAAGTCAAAGTAATCAGCTATTTTTTCCCGCCCCCTCAAACTGCCATACCCCAAATAACTTGTCTGTTGCCCTGTCTAGTATTTATAAACACCTAATAACTTTGGCTTATTTTTCTCATTTGACAGAAAATCACAATACGTATACTGAAAAAACAACTAGGACTGGGGATTGCAGAAAGTGACCTTCACCAAAGGTTAATTCAAAAGCGACAGAGCCACTACTTGAGAAGACAACGGAGGAAAAATTCACCCGGAATTTTCTGCTTTGGGGAAAATTAAAGATACACTTTGTTAAAAGAATGGATCTCAAAACTAAGTAGCAGAGTAATCTTTGCTGCGTTGGTGAGTGTCTATCGGAATGTCCTGGGGATGCAACAGCAGAATGGAGAAGGGAAAGAGCGAGCGGTCATACGCAAGCCCTCGCTCAGATTATCTCAGATAAGTAATTCATTAAATAACTCACGTATGCATTGCATATTTGAATGAAGAGATACACTAATACCCTCCCCTCCCCTCCTCTGGTTGACTAAGTCAGACCCCATTTGTTCTATGTGGGTTACCTCCTCTCAATTGTGCCTTACCTATTGCACTCTTCTCCACATCCTCAGCATTTTATCTTCCTCTGCCCGGTATGTTGTTGTAAGTATACGGTCGTCCTCTTCTCCCTCCTTAACCTCCTGTTTCACCTTACTCTGTCTGTAGAAGACCTCGTTCCTTCTCAATCCACAGGTCACAGTAGAAGCACATAACTAGGGTGAGCACAACGCAGCCCCAGCTGCACTGCAACGCACGCTCACGCACATTAAGCCAGCCAGCCCTTTGTCTCCCTCCCTGGTTGTGAGAGGTATACTCAGAAATCCTGTCAAACACACACACTGTGCATAACACCCAAGGGTTCACCAGGTTTGGGTTATTTTGGATCAATTTATTATCCTTGTCAGACCCTGAAACTCATCATCACTAGTCCTGAAGACTTCTCTGGGGAGTGCGGCCAGAGGCTGTCATTCAGAGAGCAGCAATTTCCTCCTGCCTCTCCGCATGGATTTATTTTGGCAGGTATCTGTAAGCTTTACATACTGGAGAGTATAAGCTGATCGTTTCAGAGGAAGATTTCATTCTATGAATGACTTCTGTTTCGATCTACCAAGGTGTCATTTTTATACACAGTTTCTGTGCAGGGTATACCAATATTTCAAGTTTAGATTTCTGCTGCCGTCCCTTTCTCGGGGAAAACATGAAATGACAAAAGATGCTCCTACCAATACTGTATTAAGATTATGCATACAAAACTTAATTGTTTGTGAGGCAGATAATTTCTCTTTGCCACTGCATAGGTTAAAATTAAGGAGAGACAGTCTCATATCAAAATAAATTTTATCATGAATTTGTATTAAAGCAGAGTCTGTATGGCTTTCACACATGGTTAACATAAGACTAATTAACAATAACAATACTCCATGATAGCTCGTTAACTAGAAGCAAATGTAAGCTCAGCACCACCATTAAGTGCCACAGGCCAGCTAAGGTGATATTCATGTGAAAAATCATGAACATCAAGGGATGCAGCTCAAGTACTGTCGATGGCAAGAGCGAAGCTTGGAGCATCTGGTTCTGTGTCACTACTCGGTAGCAGCAAGATTTGTCAGACATTGTTGAGTGTGAAGTTGTTCACAGGCCAATTAAACCACAGCCCTCAGGGACAAATGTGAGATAGCAGTGAAAAAAAAATAGGTTTTTTTTTCTCTGATGTACTACTTGTTATGAGAAGAACTATGACATAGCACTCTACATGGACTGAACATAGCAAAATACTAGGTAAACCCGTTATGAGGTTTAGAAAATAAGGGAAGTGTCAAACTACATTGGCTTTCTTGTCTCCCTGGTCAGGAGAATATCGAAGAAAATCTTCACTTTAAATATTTGAATAGCTCTTTTTAAGTTCAGATGCTATACAATCACATATTCATATTTAATCTTCGATTTATATTTAAATATCTTGCTGAAATAAGGTGTTTTGTACCCTATGTTGATAGATTGTTTAAGAATTATTTAGGTACGTGGTTCAAGGCACTTAAATGATTCTATCAGTAATCAAAATATATCCGTTTGTACTTAACAATTTCCATTCTCTCATTCTTATACATTCTATATTACTGTATTCACTATTAATAACCGTAACTTATCTTCTGATGTAACCAAGCCATTAGGAAATATATCTAT
>VZSC01012443.1:31195-47814 GCA_013398225.1 Steatornis caripensis | reverse complement strand
TGTAATCAAGATTTTAAATGTTCTAATTTATATAATATACTGACTTGTTACACAGAATAGTTAGTTCATGCACAGTAAACAACATGTGGAACAACACAGCATAGCAAACAACAGGTTTTCAGATAGTTATGTTGCAATCAAATCATACATTAGCTATATGTCTGAATTTCCCTCTCCTAAACATGTCCTGAATCCACCTCACACAATTCAGCACAGCCAAAGCAATTTCATGGGACATTCTTCATATGTTTAGAGGCACAGGGATTTTAAACAAAACAAAAAAAAATTCCAACAACCACCCACACAAAAAATCCAACACTTTTTTATTTGGCGATATTCCCTAGAAAGCCATAGCACAAGGATTCAATTCTTCTCCTAACAAATGTCCAATAAATTTCATGTAAACTAGGACAAGTGCAAAAGGATGAGGAAGAAAACCCATTTCAGAATATCCCACAGTGGTTAAGCTACTCTCTCGGATCATAAGAAACCTATTCCTTTAACCTGGGAAGAAAAAACAAATTCTTTATTGCCAGCATAAGAGGATAGTACAAAGTAGAACAATTTTTATTAGGACTGGAATCTAAATCCTCTTATTAATCTCACTCAAAGTTTTGATCGGCTTTTTTGGGTTCATTTTATTTTATTTTACTTTATTTATTTTCAGCAAGTATGTAGGCTTTCCATATTTTCCATATTTCCAAAATCTCTCTCTCCTACTCAAGTTTATTGTCCAGTCTTTAGTCAGATTTGAAACTGGTATCTCTTCAGCCAAAACAATATGCTTCATCAAGAACGACACACTCTTGTCATCCAGAAAAACACATCCATGTTTTTAGTTGGCTTCCTGTAAGTCTTACAAACTACCCGGATCAGTAAACAGCAAGAATATTTTTAAATCTAGACTTTGACTTAGCAGGGGGGAAATGTGCAAGAACTCAAGAATAATAAACTTGAAAAGTAATAACTGATAAGATCCAAAGAAAAATTAAATGCATCCTAGACATCATACCCAGGCACGTCATCTTTCCCCCTCAAAACCCTGAAGCTCGTGGACATTACAGTTCTTCACACTACCTGAAATTGAAGTTACCCTTGCAGATCATCATGTGTAATGCTCTCAGAGTACCACAAAATTTCTAGCACTGTCTTCCATGTTTTCTGGTATGGAAGCGTCTAGGAAAGCTTCTGATTTTGAATGTCTGTCTCAGTACGCATGGGTACCTCCCTGCGCAAGCATCTTCAATTTAACATCACTGCAGTGTCTTTGGCTTTCACTCCAGATATATTTCTTAGCACTGATTTCTATCCTAACCGAGTAGTCTAAGAAATAAGGTTCTCCCAAGTTTCTAAATGTGATTCTGTGTTCCTCTATGTTAGTCGTGATTTGAAATGGCATCTCCCTTTTGTTCCATCATAGCAAACCTTCGCTCTTGCATCACTCCTAGCTTGGCCCATCTGCAATGCATAAATACAGCAGCTCTTATGCTTACGCTAACTCCTTTAAACTGAAGATAATCAGTACTTTAAATAACATAGCATATCTACTCAAAAATCCAGTCGTGATCATACATTTAACAGCAAAATCCACACAGCTTTTAGGATTTTCCTCACCTTTCTTCTGTATTCTTTGTCCTGTTACCCACTATTGCATTCTTCTTCATTTTACTGGCAATTATCACATAGAATTACAATAGTTTAGACCTGAGAGAGGTTGATTTTTACATAATTCTGGAAAATATTAATAATATAAGATGGTTTTGTGCTATTTGATTGGGAGAGTAAGGGAAAACTTCAAAGAGCTCAAACTCCCCTGGGGTTTACACACTTTAAAATAACAGTATCTCTCTACTGCCGAGAGGGGGGGAAAAAATCAACAGACCTTCAAATTAATATTACATTGGCAGCAGGTTTTTACAGACTACTTTCAGGGCTGTGCGCTGACTCCCTGGTTTAATGAACAGTTTGATTTAAAGCTTAAAATTATTAAGTGTTCTACCAGAGTCATAAATAATGCAGTTTATAATATTCCTATCGAGCATATAAAACTACATTTGTCTTCCATTAGCAACACACTTAAGTAGCCTGACCTCTTCAGATATATAAGAACATGCAATTAGTGCAATTTGTCACAGGTCCTTTACATTTTAATAAGATGTAATTAATTGTCTGTTTAGTCTAATTAACTTTGAAACCCTGACAGTTCCTGCTCTCTGCTGTAAAGCACAGCTCCTTATTTGAATTGCTAATATTGGACAGAGTGCCTCCATACAACAATAAATTCAAATCTGTGTACTTTTGCAGACTGAGAGGCATTGGGCTAACCTACCAATATTTGCATTAACTTTTCCAAAGCCTTTTTTATCAATCTGTGCCGATATATGGGAGTCAATAATATGTGGGAGTCGATGTGTTTGTGAAACAGCTGGAGCTACCATACAGTACTATTAGAATTCTATTAATGATCCCACACCTGAATAATTCTGACTGTTTCAGTCATACTACTCATGTTTCATACATGATTTAACAAATGAGTTAAAGACTCAGGCCAAGAGAGATGTAAATCCTTTACATTCTTTGAAGTTAGCCTGCAGCTCACGTAGAAGGTAGTGAGGTATTAAACAGATGACCCTGAACATATGACATTTTACTGATCAGAGGAACGTATCAGCTGCATGGAAGTAACATTGAACAGAACTAGCCGTTAAAAGCTCTGGAACTCAGATTCTGGGATTATTTTTTTTGAGGTGTATGAGATTATGACAATATATCTTAATTTTAATTCAAACTATTTCTTTAAAATACAACAGATCTATTTTATATTCTCTCTACGATGATTTTAAGTACTTAGAGGATAGAATTTGCAGATGATAAATTACACTTAATTCAACTGAATAGAAAATAAAGGGCAGATTCTGGCATCCTGTCCTTTCCTGAATAAAATCATTCTCTGTAAAAAATACTGCAAAAGGTAACGATCTTCAGAATTGTCGAAACAAGAAAACGTGAGGATCTGTACAGAAAAGAGCACGCGGAGAACAGAAACCATTCGATGAAGTGTTGATTTATGTTCAAAAAGAGGGTACCTAATACATTCATGGGAAGTTTTTGCAAGTCAAAATAATATTTTATTTTTTATCCTGAAAACACGAGTAATTCTACAGTTGGGTTCTGTGCATGGCCCTCACAGAATGCCAAGTAAGGGGATGTATAAATTTTCCCTGCTATAACATATAGACACTGACAGGGACAGAATGAGCACCAAAGCAAATATGAGGTAGAAATGATTTTTTTATTACTTCAGGTATTTCTAGATGTCAGATAAAAATGAGAGCGTTGCTAAAAATTTTACAGAATGACAGCTGTGCCTTATGGATAACATTCTATAGTTTGATGTATGAGGGAGAAAATGTGAAAAATATTGTGAAGTACCACCTTGACATGTTGATGGAATGCCACAGGAAGCGTGCTAACTCCAGAGGAATGTAATAGAACACTGTTAAATAAAAGGAGGTGGCTTCAGGTCCAGGGAAAAAAGAAAAAAAAAAAAGAAAAAATAAGAAAGATCAAACACTGTCTTTAGAAGGACAAGAATTGCAAAACTTTGTTTCTTTTTTACACGGCTGCCCAAGATCTGATGTTCTTGTTTGAACAGGATTACCCCTCGGAGTTTCAATAAGTACAGAGGATTTTGCAAACTACTACGCCTTTTACAGAACACCAGAGGATGCAGCCTCTCCAGCATTACAGAATTTATATTACAGGCTATTACAAGGGACTACTTATTTTTTAAAAGCACTCAAATATAGCACATGAAGGCTCAATTGGCAGTAGTTACGTGGCTAAAGCAATTTAAAGCAACTGTTACAGTTTCATTTATCAAAGTCTGCTCCGAGTCTGACTATAAACAGTGAAAAGTCAAAAATGAGTAAGTACCAAATCCATTTAGTATCCATTTAAATGTGCACTTATCATCATCGATACATACCCTGAAACAGATGCATCTGTACATTTCATACTTTAATATTAGAGTATTATCCTGTGCCCCTTAAAGCAAGGGCCACGTGTTGAACACCAGTTTGTGCATCAGCAGCGCAGGAATGGCTGGGTCTGCCCTGCAACGTGAGAGACCACACGTAAACCCCATTCCCAGTTTAACACAGGCTTGGATGAGACCTGAATCACCAGTATTCCCCCACGTACGTGGCTGACTTCAGGAGGAGGTCAGGCCTGCAAGCAGAAAGGGCTGCTGGACGGTACAGCGTCTCCCCCGACCCAGCCACCCCAAGCACCAGGTCTGGCTGGCGCTGCAGAGCCCGCCTGCCTCATGCTCTGCCCTCATCCTGCGATGACCCTATTTACAGGGCCCCATCCTCACCGTGCAGGAGCAGATGTAATATAAGTGGCGATGATTAATAATAGTATTAGTAGCTAATAGTATTAGCAGGCACTGAGATAAAGACATTAAATATATGAAAATATTGAAGATAGGTCAACATACTGCTACGCACAGGACTCCACCTGCTCAACACTTAGACCCAATAAACCTCAGCTGAAATGTTGTGTCCGGCATTGGGCGCCCCAATTTAATGAATAAAGACTAATTAAGCGAAGGTTAGAGAGTATCAATAGGAATAAGGTCTACAAAACCTGACCCGAGCAAGAAGGCTGAAGGAATCAGTTTACTAACTTCAGAAAAAATGTAAGGTCAAGTCACACGACAACAGATTCCCAAATATGTAAAACTTGTTCTAAACTGATAGTAAGGAATAGATCTCTACTGGGGAAGAAAGAAATTAATCATTGCATATTTGGGAGGTAGGAAGCAATTTTTAGTTTAGACATTAGGAAAAGTGATTTTTAACCATAGCATTGCAAATATATCTGTCCAGAACGCTTTCAGTACATCTGTTTCAGAGCACATATGCAGATAAGTTAACCTTTTGAAGTCCCTTCTAGCTCAACCTTTCAAAGAGTTATAATAATAGAAAGAAAAAGTCATTCCTTACACGCAGCAACATTTGAATGGAAGCAAACTTGCATCAATAGTGAGTTATAGATATTATTTAGTTTCCTAACATGTAATTGAAGTGAAATAATTTTTGTCTGTTGATAAAAAAAAATCACAGCAAGAGTTCTTACATTAATATATTCTAAATTAATGTGTGCCAGAGGAGAAAATCCACTGAAGAAGTTTAGCATTATTGACAGTAGTTGACATGCAGGTATGATTGATGTCTGCCTTCCCTCCAAGGATGAATGGAAAGCTGGCAAATGCCACATATACATAATGCATTGAATTTTAAGCCAAATTGGTTTTCAGACATCATACTTGACATTTCCCCCTCACACTTCAAATTATTCTTTGGTACAAATTGCATGTTTATATAATGTGTTTTGCTGTACAGTCTGGTTTGATCACATCTCCTTTAGGCTTTCTCTAGGCAGCTGCACTTATAAATAGGCCAAAAGCACTGCTTGTAGTAGAGATGAAATAGAGATTACCCCTGTCAAAAAAACCCTAAAAGCCAAGGAAAAGCTGAGGCCTTTGTATTGAGCCATTAGCAGTACACTGAATTTTCATTTCACTTACTCTAAATTGCCACCCAGGCTACTACTGCTCGCTTCCAGTAAGAGGTGGTAAAATAATAAAGGAGAACTTTGGCCTTTCTGATTTGTGTTATGAAGTTAAAATAACAAAACCACAGGGAGGCATTTCAAAGGGCTCATGGGCATATAGATGGTACTGCTGTAGTAGTCTAACAAGGTTCAGGGAAGATACAGCCTGTGCGTGCATTCGATCTCTGGATATGAGAAATGCCACTGGAGGTTTTACTCAGTGTCTCCTGTGACACTGTCACACTGCTGACTCTGGTTTGTCATGCTCCATGCCTGTCACTGAGTAAGATAACCTGATCTATGCTTGAGGGCTTCCTTCTATTCCTGTTTCTGTTTCATCAAAACAGGGGAAAAAAAAAAAGCAGAGTTTATAAGCTTACGGGTTATGTATTTATTCCTGGGAGACACACACGAAACCTAAGGCAACAAATGTGTGAGTGATATTTGCTGTTACAGTTGAAGACTCCAACTGCAGTTCCTGTGTGTCTGTGTTACAAGAACTCTGTGAGCTAAGGTCTAGCTATGAAGTGGAAAACTAGTAACTGCAGCACTATCTGGAGATTAGCAAACAGGCAGTTGTTTGCTTAAACACTTCTAAGCACAGCACATTGATTTGTGCTCTGCCATATCCACCATATCCACGCATAACTCAAATAGATACAATCCCGAGTAAAGAAGGTGGAACTCCAGATATTGATCTCCAGACTCATATTGACAAGTGCAAGCTGAAATGTAAATATAAACAGACAGTGTCACCCCGAGTTAAACCCTCAGGCATGCTGAGAAAGATTTGCCTACAGGCAAAACAGTTTGCTGAAACTGTAGCACTCCAGTTAGAGATAAGGATGTGTGAACAGCTGTAAAACACGCAGTTTAACAGGTCTTGGCCCTGCCTTTCTCTTCTCCCAAAAAAAAAGAAAAAAAAAAAGAAACAAAAAACCAGACCAAGAGGCAGCTATCTGGCTCTGTTAGTTTAGCATTTGCATTTCCTGCAGCCCTGAAGAGCAAAACACCAAAACCAATCTTGAAATGGATACAACTGCTTCTTTCAAAATTTGGGGACACAGGAAGCAGCTTCACAAGTTACCCATTTTAACATCAAGCTAGTTGCATCAACTTGTTTTATGGTAATCAATTTTAGTATTATAGGTGAACGTATCATATAAAATTCTGATCCAATATCTACACTGAAGCATTCCATTGAACCAAGTGGCAATCTTTTCTCCCTTAGCATTTTCTGAAATTATATTCACTGCACTGATCATGATGCAAACTGTCCAACTATGTCCTGGTGTTACGCCTTTGACGTACATACAGTAACTGTTAAGAATACGAAAGGAGAGATAATGAATGAACTTGCTCATTCCCAACTCTGGCAACTGTTGGAATCTACAAAAATTGATTGATGCATTGAAATCTCATTCATTTTAGGACAATTTTGTTTGTGAAGTGTGGACAGGATTGCTCCCTCTCCTGGATTCTGCATGCTAACTGTTAAATGCAGGAGGAAAAATGCCAAGGAGCACTCCGGGGGTTGAAGCCGCATCACATCAGATGGTGTGATAGGATCCTGTTGAAAACAAGTTGAAATAAAACTGCCCTAAGCTACAGTACCCAATAGTTAAAGCTAAATCGAAGATAACATTGAATGCTATTAACCTTATGTTAGTGAGGAAACACCCTGATGGGAAGCTGACACATAGTTTTAGCTACTGTTGCCATCTTATTTTTCAAAACTGGATGAAAGCTTTAAAGGTTGAACCTCTCCTTGGATACCCTCCATGTTTTATTACCATACTTAGCTTTCTAAAAGTACAGCAATGGAGCCTTAACATCTAAACTCAATTAATAATTAACACATACTACAAATTACTGAATAGCCTCTATTTAGATTGTATAATAAACGCAACAAATATGTACATTCACGCCAGTCATGCAGTAATTCACCTCCTTGATTGCTATTGATTTGTCTGCGTTTCACAGAACCTCTAAAACCTAGGTAGCAGGTTTTGATGTCGCACTCAACGACCCTAAAGTAACTGCATCCTGAGACTGGGTTAGAAGTCAGTCTCCCTCCGAGCGAGCACATCCATTGTGCATAACCACATCAGACTCCAGTCTGAGTGTACCTACACAAATGCAAGGAGGTCTGTGCAACCCTCTGTTCATCGCTAGCTGATAACGACTCTCTCTCATTTTTATCTATGACTCTTGCTGTCAGAAAAAGTTAGCGAACCAAAAGTACAAACCATCCATCAGAGGTCCTAAAAGAAGCATCAGACAAAAGCACAACATACAGGAAGCTCTTTAACACCCTTGCTTTCTCTGCCGCCAGACTCCTGGCACATCCACTTTTGGACTTTTTTGAAAAAGGGAAAGAAAATACACATCTTTCTTTTTAAAATGTTCAGATTCAAACCACCAATAAGCAGAGAAGCAGCATGAAGAGAACTGCTGCTAACTAGTATCATGGGCTATAAAGCAATCATTCCTGCATTAAAAAAAATAAATGGTGTCAAACTAGCATTGTCCCAAATTTGTTTAAATTTGCTTCTCAACATTTCAGTTGAGTTCAAAATTGCTTCTCAACATTGACTCATGTCTCAGTGCCTGAGGGCGACACAATGCACACTTCAGTTTATACCTACCAATAAACAGTAACGATTTAGACAACGCACTCACGTGTAAGACTTTGTTGTTCAATTCTACCCCTTCTAAAAATAAGCAAAATAATAATTCTTTTATAGGAACTATAGGTGGGTTATATGATAATTTATTAGTTCATACAGGTGTGAGGTGTGTGACCATTCCCCCCACACCCCCAAAAAAAGTATAGACATTACAGAAATAAGTACTGTTAGAACATTTACCTGCATTTCTTATGGGAGTTGCAATGGATCAGAGTTGGATGGTTTTGGACTTACTCTGCATTACACACATTGAATTTTTAATATATGGAAATCTTAATATTTGCTCTCTGGGAAAAGCTTAGCTGAGCAGCAATCCAATAGTCATTTCCTTGCCCTGGAACAAAACCTAAAGCATTTACTTGGTTTTTATTTGTTCTTTATTTAGGCAGACTTGCTGACTTCAGTGGGAGTTTAGCAGAGCAAGAACTGGAAATAAAAATTGAATGAAGGCATTAACATCTGTTCATCTGGAATGAGTATCTGGATTTTTCTTGGCTTACTTTATATACCTGCTGCTGAATAAAACAGGCAACAGCAGTTATTCACAGAATATTGTAAAATGGATAGTTTTATACAATCCTCTAGAGACATTAAGGATAGGGGAGACAGTTGATTTTTTCCTGAACTGTACGTTGAAATACCATCATCAGATAGTAGCAGTCTAACAGAGCTTCAGCTGTGTCAAAGGGGACTACACAAACGCTTCTGGCATACTCAAAACCCACTTTGCTATACTACAGAGACAAACTTAGGTAAATAGAAACTATAAAATGAACCTCATTACACATTGCTGAGTTTCCTACTAAAACCTCGTCATCACAGTAACTTATAAGCACCCTCTGTTTTGTGTGGACTGAGTGCACTGCTTTTGCCCTCACTACCCCTGTCTACCTGTAATGCTAACACTTGCATTGTTTGGCTCTTCATCTCTTGTACCACAGGTTTCACTTTTGTTTTGAGTTCCAGGAGAACACTTTGGACTTGTATTTTGCAGGGACATACGGTACAGATATTCCATGGATTCTTCTAGACCAAATGTCTATTTACATCAGTTGTCTGTTATGCTAATTGAGTACACTAAATGACTTCTTGTCCTTATTAATCTGTGTTCTTTAGGAAAAACCTTTAGCTTTAAATGCTCCACGCTGTTGGTTTCTACTCTGCATGTTCCAATTTCTTCCTTCTCATTGGAACAGGTTGTTTCAGGAAAAGAGCAATACAAACAAAGCGTAAAATGTAACATAGATCTCCATCACGATGCACATCTCCAAAAATGACTGAAAAAAAGCTGTATGAATTCAAACTTTTTTCCCCTTCCCTTCACTCTACACCAGAAGATATTGCAGCGTCAAGTCCCTGAGATCTCCAAGTGATATGCTTGTACTCTTGACTGACAGAAGCACCAATTCTGCCCATGCAAACCGAGCACACACAGCAAGTTGGCAGAAGGTTTCCAAATCTAAGTGAGCTAATTTCGAAGCAGAAATTCAGCACAAAGCAGAGATATTGTACCTTGAACACTTGTAGGTAGTAAAAGACCTATTTCTCCATAGGAAGGTCTGAGGTATTTCTGTAACTGCTTTTTTTTCTTTAATCAGCCAGCTATTTCCATTATATTAACAGCATTAAGCATCCATGCAATAGAGCAACGGCCTTCTTTGCAACACAGGACTTCTGTGTTTCTTTTCTCCCCACTCCCATTTGCTTTCTTGCGCATGAATGTTTCTTCTGTCTTACGAAAAAAACCACCATAATGGCTTACTGGCTAATTACAGTCAGCTTCTTTGTAGAGTATTTATATTTCATATCATGCTCCTTCTGCTGATTCTGTCTAGCACGCCGCAGATGACCGATTACTCATTTTCTCAACCATTAATTCTAGATCAAGCCTTAAACCTCTCTGAGAGATCAGCAAGCCCTTGAAATTTCGAAGTTTGACAGCTTGAGCTTCCCATGTCAAATGGTTATGAGCACGCTTCTGTGTCTCAACAGATTTTACAGCACCACTACTGTGCATTCTTAATCTGAAATCACTTTCTGCCTGAGGCTGGAATTCAAACCTATCTTCCAAACAGATGCTGAACCTAGTAGTCATCTAACTTACATTAAATGCCATCAAAGTTATATTATGTTTGTATGTCTCTGGAAGTTAGCTGATAGATAAGAAAAAAAGTAGTATGCTTGGTCTATTTGGTTTAGCCAGAAAATTTGCCAATGAACAGGGATAAACACCAGCAGAATAACCCAACTGCTAATTGCTTAGGCTGCTAACACGCTCCAGTCTTGTATGGTAATAATCACACAATACACTCCCAGGACTATGAACTGTCCAAACAAAAAAGATAATCTGTCACGGATCAAGGAGAATATTTTATGTATTTTAGAGTTGTAAGGATGGAATATAATTGAAGTAAAACTCTAATGAATTTGAATTAAACTAAATGGGAGGGCATTTGTGGATGTAGGGAGAGAATTATAGTACAACTGTGAAAATGTTTGATGTGCAGAAGTTCTTGCAAATATGCCTAGCTATTTATTCAAACTCCACATTAATTATTTGCCAGTGCGAGCAAACACTTTCCCTAGGAGATTGAAGATTGAGGCAAAAGGTATAGCAGTGGCTGGAAGAGACAACACTGAACCCTGTTACGGTTATTCTTTACTCCACGTTTGAGAACTGGTGTTTGCTGTAGTTCATGATCTTTCTTTTACCAGAAGCCAGAATCATCTTTAAAAGAGATCATAAATTGCATTTCCATTACCCACTTCTACAGACAGAACTGAGTTCCTCCTGATTGCGTATAGTCACTCCACACAGGTAAGCAGTATCTGCTGCATACAATTGTAGAAAAATAAGTCAGAAAGAGAACTCACAGGCCCTGTCGTCCATCTCTATATGCCTCTTAGTAGATTGAAATAATCCTGAGGTAATTTCTCACTTGTTTAAGCTTATCTGAAAGGCAGCCAATAATAAAAAAGATTGCTTTGTTTTATGTGGGGCTTGGGGGTTTTTTTTGAGGTTTGGTTGGTTGGTGGTTGTTATTTAACCAGATCCTTTCAGCTAATCAAACCCCTAATGGATACTCAGGGTTGGCAGAGGTTTTAGTGACTCAACTTAAGACCATTGCAATTACCTTCCTTCCCCTAGTCCAGATGAAACTCTGCCACTTCAACACTACTAGGGTATTCTCGCTGCTCTTCTCTGAACTTTAAGAATATAATCTAGCCAAGTCGGACAAAGTATTGATCCATACCCAAAGCAGACAACTGTGCTCCAGTACTGAAGAGAGAGGAGATTACTCCACAAGTGGCGATGTTCTGTCCACAAGGCAAGGTGGGCTGATTGTCTTTGCACAGCAACATAGCATTGTATGTCCTGCCTCTAACCTATTGCAAATCTGACTTAAGAAACACAAACAGAACCCAGAAAAAAAAACCAAAACCACAACTATTGCCTGTTCTCAGTTAATGTGTTTGCCTGCTTCTGCCTAGATCTAGGAAAGTGCTTTTGTCCTCATTGAACCACATCCCTTATTTATCACTTGAATTTGTCAAGTTCAGTCTGACTCCTTCCTCAATAGGAAAGCAGTACTTTTGTCAGCATAGTACTTTTGTTCAGCAAGAAATGTCAGCATAGCTATTTCAGCTTATTGGGGAATGTTTGTTACAACTTGTGCCTTTAACAAGGTAATGAGCATTCTTAGGCAGTGCAATACAGCTAAGGTTTCAATCCTAGCATAAAACTGCCACTGGGATGTCAATGGATGCCTCTATAACACTGAAGAGGAGACCAACTCTGTATCACAGAATTTATAGATTTATAAATCATAAATAGATTTATGAAGTACTAGATCACGGTCAGGATATTAGTCAGATAAAAGCAACAGCGGCATTATTTAGACCATTTCTCAGTTCCCCAGACTTCGGTCTGTGGCTGACTGTGCATCAAAGAGGAAGCTATTATTGGAAGAACATACCTCACTTTTCCATCACTTGACTTTTCTTATCTTCAGGAAGAGAAGAGAGAACAGGGAGTAGTTTCCACATGATCCATTTCTTTCATTTGCTCGGCAGAGGAGTTGACTTGAAATTTGAAGTTGAAGGCTGAATTCAAGCTCTCCTCTCTTCAATGTTTAATGCCTTTAAACAAACCTCAATCTCACGAGCTTACCCTGTGACATTCTAGCTACATGATAAAATAATGTTCTATTATATACATATAGGGGATCATGAAGCAGGGGTAGGAAGCTGCTACTTGGAGCACTGTACACAGGTATGATGCCCTCACTTTAAAATTAGTACTTGTTGTGGGAAACCTTTGAAAGCCACCATCTCACACTTAGGACAGCAACAACAGTCCATCACACTCTAACCCCAGCGGAAATCTTCACTACTTAGTCTTGTTTCACTTTCTTCAGCTCTTTGCTTTCAAAGTTATAAAATCCAATTGCAATAACCCATTGAGTTGCCTGTGTACTCCGAGGGCCAGCCCCCCACCTTCCTTGCGATGTGTTCTTCCACTACTCTGCAACCTTGCTGAAGTCTGAAAGGGAGAACTCATGCGATGACTGGACTCTAAAGGTTTATCGGCACTTCCTTCCTACAAATCATCGCCCTTTTGGCAGTGTATCTAAAACTATGAGAAGTACAGCGCCAAATTGGAATAGGGAGCTTAGCTCAGAGTATAGGACAGAAACTGGTATTTCATACTGTAAGGGCTCCCCAGTGTTTCACTCACATGGAGCATACCTTGGGATTCAGAGGTATGGAAGAGAATTTACTATTTATCTTAATGACCCTAGGAAATCTCAACTTCCCAACACCTCATTAAGGTGCTGCAGAGTGCGTTGCCTAGATTTCAAGAATATTCTAACAAGTATTCAAATATTTATGCACTTTTACTTCAAGTTTTCCAAAGTATTTAGCAAAATAATACCATATATAACACTAAGTATTATTATCAATAAAAATAGAATGCATTTTATCGGTTTGATTTTTGCCAGGAAAGCAATTGTGATACATTACTATTCCTGGCACTGTTACAGGAATTGCAAAGGGAAAACATGCCATACAGAGTTATTTGCTTTCTGCATTAGGCAGAGACATTTTCAGTGCCAAATGACTTTTGACATTTAATTTGAAGCCCAACATACCTTAAAGTTAACTATCTAGAAGTAATAATGATAGAGCACCAGAGCATTTCTAGGAATGGATTTTTCTGGTTGTTCTAAGTAAATGAAAATACATCTTACAGTCAATATCTCATACTTAGAAACCGTCTCTTCTTCAGCAAACTATTCAGTCTGTTCAAGGACTGACTTTGGGTTGAATCCTCTGTGCATTCTGTTGGATTGGGCTTTTGTTTTGTTTAATGGAGAGCTAGATAAAATATTAAGAGATTTAGATATATGTCCCAGTTACCTTAGTATTTTTTTTTAGCAGTGGGCAAAGTCTTCCAAACAAAACTTTTCACAAAGTATGTTTCAAGCTAAAATAATTTGTGAACTTGTGCAGAATGTGACTTGTTTCTGGGAAAAGTCCAGTCATGCTCAAGTTATATTTCATGCCTTAGTCCACCATTATACCGGGGGCACATAGTCTGAAATTTTTGCTGCTTTCTTTAAAAGCTAGTAGATGTCAAATAGTTGAAGTTAGTTAATTCATTTAAATTCAGATATCCCATATGCATTTCTATTTTATCCTGGCCTGAACCCTGCAATATTTGTGGTACCTTAAATCAACAATTGGCAGAGAATCAACAAGAGTTGAAGCAGGACCACAGAATAATTCAGATGGAATCTGCCAGTCAAGTTTGTAAGACCCTTACTGATGTGGTGAAGCACTTGAGAGCTACTTTCAAAACAAGGTACGGCGTGAGGTATTAAGAGTGGCAGAAAACATTGCAATTATTTGAAGACAGTGATAATATGTATACAGAGATATGACATTATTCAGGCACACCACTGTAGCAGCTCTTAAAGAATTAATTTTACCTAAGTGTTGAAACTTCCTTACTGACACATTAGGCAACAAAGTAGCATCTGAAGAGAAAAGTGTTATCATTTGAGCTAAGTTACTGCTGAGAAGAGTTAGTTGTGTGCACAAGAAGCTTCTTTGTCTAGGAGAGGCCAAATTAGGAAGCTGAGCACTTAGAATAAAAGAGGGATGTACATTAACTATATAATATTTATATGCAAGGCTCTTCATCATTAAGGGCAATATTTACTGTTTTAGAAGAAATTTTAATAACCATCCCTTTTCACTGTTTCTCCCATCAGTGTTTACTGAGGCCACAGAACAGATTAGATGAATTTCATGTTTTGGAAGCATAACCACAATCAATTACAAGATGATATCTGTTTGCTATATCTCACAAATGAGCAGTTCTCATCGACACTTGTAATGCATGGTTATTTCACATGAAATTTATTCTTCAAGCGAATTACCCAGCTTAGAATTTCACTGGGGCTGTGCAAGGATGTCAATACAACAACTTGCACAGGCTTGCAAATAGAAACTTAGGTTCTCTCTTATGTGAGCAATAATCCATTTCTGACCCAGTCTGTGCTTTGAACAATAAATAATCCATTTCTGACCCAGTCTGTGTTGCTTGCTCAGTCAACAGTTATTGTTTTAATTAGCCATTGCTTTTTCTGAGTTCTAGTTTGTTTCCTGGTTTGCTTTTTATAAATCAGAGATGGCATATAGTCTAACTAATCAAACCACCGAAGCACATGCAAAAGGAAGCAACTATATGTGTTTATGTTAATCCCTTTAGAGACCAGGATTATTTGGATTAAAATGAGCAGCCATTCAAATACAGTCTTTTCCACCCAGAGACAACTAATAATCTGACTGGAAATCCTAGAGCATTAAAAAGAAAGCCAAAACAACTCTCTACTAACAAAGAATGTGTTTCAACTGCATAAAATCCTTTCCCATGTGGAAAACAAATAATTTTATCAGTTTAGAGCAAGATTTAAAGTGTGAATAACAAATTAACACATGGCAAATTAGGTCAAATTTTAAATATACTTCATCTAGCCAATACAAATTCTCCCTACAAATGAAATTCTGAGTAAGACAACTGAAAGACGATGAAAAAAGTGTCAGCTAGAATGAGATATGTCAAAACTGCAGTAAAATAATTTAAAAGCTGTCTGTAAAAATGATGTATCTGTATGTCCAAGTACTCACAATTTAAAATCATAAGTATTAAACAAAAATGCTTTGCTTCTTATTAATAAGTAGCTAAGTTTAAAAGTCCAAAAGAAACTGAAGCAATGTAATCAGCTCCTAAATGGGCACATTACAACTATATTTCCACTTCAAGGCCGACTAACTAGAGTTAATAGAAAGAGAAGGCTGGCTTTATAAAAAATTTCATCCCCCAAGTAAAAGTCTAACTCAGATAACGTATTTCTTTTAAAAGTGGGTATAGTACTCCAATGACTCCCAGAAACTGTGAGATTTGACTCTCCCATTTTCTCCTGTTCACCCTTGGGCGCAGCTCCCTGGCCGGACGAGAACGTTCACCCAGGGCTCCCACATTTCAGTCAGCCTAACCAATAACATAGTCTGGGTGGAAAACTTACTGTCCATTTGAATTGGCAGGGAACGTGGAAGAGGGCAGAAAATCAATAGTCCCCATCAAATACCTTGAAGATTTTTCACAGATATGTGTCTATTTTGAGTATAAAATCAAAACATCAAATCAAAGGGTGTTTGGTTTCTTGACAACTCCGTATTTTTCACTAGAAGGATTTTTCAACTAAACAAATAGCTAAAACTGTATTTGCCCTTGAAAACAAGTTCTGATGAACATTTACTATTACTATTAGCATTTGTACCATTTCTGTCCTTGCTGCAGTTACCAGAGCAAAAGCAGGCTCCAGGTTTCTTAGCCATCTACACACTTCCTAACAACAACTTTCAAGGCCTAAATTGAAAATTTGGATCCAAAAATGAAGCATAATATGAAATTAGGAAGTATGAATCAAGGTAAGATTTCACTGGTAGTGATGGGTTCTTTGTCATAACTCCTGAACTAAGAAAAAGAAAATGGAAAATCATAGAATATCCTGAGTTGGAAGGGACCCATGAGAAATAAAAAACCACTGACAATCTTCTTTTTTGCAGTGCCATATTACTAAACGATACTTAAGCACTTTTATTGCTATACTGTTCCAAGGTTGAGTAAAATACAAGTTGCATACACAACTGGCCAAAATACTGTTTTCACTCAAACACACTTCACCTCTTTGAATTTAAGAGCTCTAAACTCAAAGTCTGATGGTTTCTAGAGATTTA
>VZSC01012443.1:11615-29504 GCA_013398225.1 Steatornis caripensis | reverse complement strand
AGTCTTCTCCTCCTCCATGTGCTTAGAAATGACTTCCAGAATGAGCCGTTCCATCACCTTTCCAGGGATGGAGGTGAGACTGACTGGCCTGTAGTTTCCCGGGTCCTCCTTCTTGCCCTTTTTGAAGATTGGAGTAACATCGGCTTTCCTCCAATCCTCAGGCACCTCTCCTGCTCTCCACGACTTTTCAAAGATGATGGAGAGTGGCTTAGCAAGGCATAGATAACTATTCAGTAGCTTCTTTTCATACTAAACAATTTCATTTCTAACTGTATTGTGAAAATTACTATGAAGTTAGGTCTAACTGTAGCAAAATACGGTTTAAACTAAAGAATGGGAACAGTTTAGGCACAAATTTGAAGTGGGAAAAACTAAGTCTAATAATATGATTCACTTGAAATGGGATTTCGTGTTATGCACAGAGCAAACTCTGGCAAAGCAGTTTTGTGTCTGACTCAATTCAACATTTCATACTGCAATTTCCCAGTTTCTCCTTTCTGAAAAATCCCATTCTCATAATACAAATGGCAATTTCAAAATTAAAGCAAACACCAGGACGGCAATTGTGACACTTGTTTTCAAGATCAAATTATCCATTTCAATAGCTTTTTACATTTCCAATTTTTCTTAGATGGTTTCTTACATATGAAATCCCACATTTCTGTATTATAACTGATGAAATGCTCAGAAGCATGTTTGCTTCCTGCCCAATGCATTTTATAATTGGTTCACAACTACTTAGGCCTAGAAAGATTTTTAACTAGGGTTTGGAGGGGAAAACAGCTAGATGAGCTGAAGAAATGAGTTCTTGTTGGGGGCAGAGGGTGGGAGGTGCTGCCTCTATGCACATTACAAAGATTGTAGAGAACGAATGTAGATAAGGGCAATTCCACTGCTGAAATAAGAGTAGTTTTGGGGTTACTGTTTATTGTAGATATAAGTCAAATCAGTCAGAACTACCAACAGTGCTATTGGAAGCCATCGTGATTAGAAATGTAGATGTTGAAGTATGATAACAAATATTAATCTACTCAAGCATTAAAAATACTTCTATATTTATTTATATACACAGGGTTCCTTTCAAATTAATGGCTATAACACCCAGAACACCTACCCAGCTAGGTCAATATCCTGTTGCTGACACAAAAAACCAAGCAAAAAATTACACAAGACACCTAACCAATCCTGCAGAACTGTGCACCTTGAGTAAGTATCTACAAAACAAACTTCGCACATTATGGAAAACATCAGCACACCCTATGACTATGGCATTTATTGTTGTACAGAAAAAAAAAGTAACAATAAGACAGAGGAAGTGTTCAAAATAGTATTCTCTTCCTTTTGAGTCCATTTAGAAGAACTACAAATTACAAAAGCACTGAACTATAACTTTTAGTGGATATAAATATATCTCTAGGAACAGTTTTCCCTTTTTAAATTCCTAATGCATTTAGCACTAAACACTTAAGGACCTAACTGTACACTTCCACAAGTGTCCAAAATCCTAACAAGGAACTAACTTGAGATATTTCTATCAACTATAGCTGATACATAGTTCAAACAGTTCACACTCATCTCGTATATGTGCAGTGAAAAGACAACAGTCAAGAGCTGCATGTCGCAAAATGGAAAATTCCCTTTGGGCACAATGAAAAAAAATCTTCACCTGAGGGGTCCAAACACTTGAACAGGTTGCCCAGAGGAGATGTGGAGATCCCGACCTTTGACACTTTTAAAGCTTGACTGGGCAAGGCTCTGAGCAACCGGCCCTAATTTCAAAGTTTCCCCGTCTTGAGCAGGACATTAGACAACAAAGTTCCTTCCAACAACAACCTTTCTCCAATTCTAACATAAGTTTAGTATTCATGTAAAAAGTACAAATAACAGCACACAGCACGTTGCGGCACGTGGTGACCAAGCAGCTCTGAGAAAAGGGGTCACTGACTTCTCAGAGGTAAGAGGAAAAAAAACCCCAAATCTCTTTTTCTGCAGCTGATCTGACTTAATTTGCCATGGAGAACTTCACTGTCTGGTATGAGAGGCCCACCTTTTGCTTGACTTATTTTTAGGAACAGCTGCAGCAGAACATCATCTTTCACCTTTCTCCTTCCCACGACCCACATATTCCTTACACAGAGCAGCTTCAGACTAGATTTTGCTGGGGAGGGAAGGGAGAATTGCTGAGAAGAGGGGCATGTAGCAGAGTTAGACAACTCCACAGCAGGTGAGCCAGGAGGCTACTGTCAAAGTGTTTGGTTGTCACATGCATTTGCCATCACAGCGGTAATGTGGCAACCCCCCATCACTGCAGCATTAACCCATAGCAGCATCTGAACGTTGCATGGCATGATTCAGATCTCTCTAATCACCTTTCTCAGTTATTTGCTACCTCAGACCTTTAAGTCATCTGAAAATTTCAACAATAAGAATTTTACATCAATGTCTGGGTCAATGATAAAAATATAAAGTAACCCTGGCCCCCAGGAGACCATCGCAAAAATGGCATTTCTCATTGATCTCTCCCCATTAGCAACTTCATTTTGATACCTGTCAGTGAGCCAGTTTCTAATCCATCTGCTGTGTAGCTTGTTAATGCTACGTAATGCAGTGTTTTTAAATTGAAATGTTGTGCGGTACTGAATTAAATGCCTCAGAGAAATCAAAGTATCTAATATTGACACAGCTGTCTTTATCAACAAGACCTCAAACTCCGCTGAAAACAGCACAAAAGCAGATTTGTCTGAGAAGTTCCATAGAGACAAGCCTAACCGTATTTTTAGTTTCTAATTCTTACTTAACAGAGTCACAGAGTAGCCATTTCACTATTCTGCCTTGGGTTAGCATCTGGGTAATAGTTTACAGTTCCACTGACTCATTCTTTTTGACCAGCAAAACTATCTTGCCTGTCCCTTTTATCTTTTGTGAGCTTTCCAAGGAGCACAGATAAATACCAGGGCAACACTGGGTCCCTCAATTCCTTACGTCCCACGTGACACATTCCTAACGTTCGTAACGTGCTTTGCCTAGCGTGTTGTCCTCCTCCTGGGCCTTATGGCACACGGTCACAGCTATGTAAAACGTCACATTTAATAGGGAAGAGGAGGTTACCTATAGGACTAAACAAAAGCCATCATTTGCTGTAACTTCTAAAGGCAATTCATATAAACTGGGTAGAGCGATTCCTCTACCCAGTAACTAGCATAGAAGCAACAGACTGATTTCTCCTTGTGACTTGTCATCTGGGCTGCAGTAACAGCTCAAGCACGGACAACCCTTCCCTGTAATCTCTGAAAGGATCCTTTCACAATCCTGACATACACACTTTGGCTCTGCTGCCAAAACCGGTGCCAGACTTGATATGTGGGTCTCTGGGGAGCGTTGGGGTTGGTTTTTTTCTCCACTTTGTTTCAAGAGAACTCAGGTGTTCATTCCAACTTTTCTAAAAGAAGAACGTCAAAATTTTAGAGTCCTGTACAAATGAAAATCACTATTCTCCTGACACTTCCTAGAATCATTTCCAGCTTCTTTCTTGCTTCGTTCCCTGCTAATGTTTTAAAAACATTAAAGCTCTGCTCCCAGCTTGTAAGTTATTTTGAAATTCAAATCCTGTGACTTTTGAAGTAGAATTGTTTCACAGCTGTCAGGAAATATAGGGAGGCAGAGTTATTTTTCCCAAGTCACACAATGGCTTCGTATCTTACCAAGAATAAATATTTATTTCTAGGTTAGATCATGAACTATTCTCTTTCATACAGTTACAGACATGTAAATAGCCATGTTTAATAGAAAGGATGTTTAACCTGAAGAAGGACTACAAAAAAATGGAGTAAGTTCTTCAAAATCTGATCAACAATAATGTTCATATAATGCAGCTTCATAGAGACCAGTGCAGTATTCATGCTTAAAGCTGCTATTAGAGTAAAACCATCCTGATGTTTTCTTCGGATCCTTCACGCATTTAAGATGCAGAAAAAGAGAAACTAGAGGAGGAAGACAGAATTTAGACATTTATGCAAAAGGAAGAATTAGATTTCAGTGTTCACTTTGCCTCAGGTACACTTCAGGGAAATGCATGACATAAATATGCATGTATTTGTGCAAATAGGCATAAATCTCACGCATCATTTTACACTGCAGCTTTCACTTAAAAATGTGGAGAAGCAAGACAAACATCTCTTCACTGTTCCCTGTTTCTGCAGCACCACATACAGGATTTGATTTTAAAAGTTATTTGACTCTCAAGGAACTGCAGTGTCCTAATTTAACTGCGCCATTGAGAGCCATCAAAGAAATAATTTTGTCAGCCAGCTTGGTAGCTCTACACCCTGCCTCTTAGTGGCAAGAAGTTCAGGTCTCCACTGACTCTGTGACAGCTCTCAGCACTGCAGCTCCAGACACCTGCTTCCAAGTCCATCACGGCAAGAAACAAGGTCTGGGGTGAGAGCTCTCTCCTAATATAAAAAAAAGGATACTCCGTAGTTTGCAATGAAACTGCTTTATATAGCACTGGAACCACACTGAGCGGGACAGAACAGCACACGGTCAGGTGGACACTGCCACTGCACAAACCCACCATAGTCAATTAGCCAAAGGAAATTTCCAGTGGAGGGAAAGTCAGGCGGCACAGGCCCATGTACCATGACACTGCTCCAGTGTATTTTTACAGTTTCTTTTCCCCCATCAGGAAGTCATGCACCAAACTAGGTTCTGAAATGAGCCTTGCCCACCTCGCCCCACCTTTACTGAACGTGTAATGGGAATAAACACAGGGGACGTCTGTTTAGGACACCTAGGTGTGACAAGCAGTAAGTCTGAGGACAGTGGAAGGTTTCAGTCTAAACCTCACACGCTTAAGTGAGTCAGACAACTCAGGTAAGTGTTAGGGAACTGGATTACGTATAATTTAATAATCTTTTTTGTATATGAAATACATTTCTACTTAAAAGTTCCAGGTTTTGAGAAACTAGTTCAGTGTATACTGTATACTGCTGAATGGGAATTTCTTTTTTTGGTTTTTTGGTTTTGGTTTTAGGTTTTTTTTTATTCTTGCAAAATATCGTATTTCAACTGTTCTATTTTGTCCCCAACAAGAAGTGATTACCTTTAAAATTTTCTCTTCTTCCATTGATAAAGATCCAGCACCAAATCGAATGTGCCTCTAACAGTCACCTCTAAACATGGGATACTGAAATCTACACATCCAGCATCTCAGTTTTGAGTTAAAGATCAGACTTTTGGCTATTCTAAATGCCTGCACGCTCTCTCAATTACTCCTCTTCGTGTGCGTGTGTGTTTTGATCCGAACGTCGATCTTTGAACCGAGTAGTAACCTCTCCTCCTGAAAGTTTAATTGAGCTTTAACTGGCACCTGTTGAGCAAATAGCAGGTTCTGATTGCAGTTTACCTAAAAGCTCTGCTGAGCACCTCCCGCAGAAGTTGATATCTTCCAGCAACTGCTAAGTAACTTCTAGTATCAATATATTATAAAATTAAACACACTAGACGCTACAAACTAATGTTCTATGCTTTTCAACAAAACCACTGGTATTCTCTGCCAGGGGTATAACATCACCCTGAAGTTCAAACCGTCCATGCACTTGCCAGACATTCCCTACGTCTCTCTCACCACTCTATGTGAGATCAATTCATGAAATGTACAGGAACCGCATCAAGTAAGCAAATAAAGATATTTTTCTTCTGACGTTTGAATTAAATCTCTGCAGTTTCTTCTGGCTGTTCAATTAAGAAAACCAATATTAAGAATTTTAAAGTATCTTTCTTCTTACCTCTACATTGAGGATTTTTTATATATAAACGGTCATTTCTGAACACCTTAAAAATGTATATGCCTGCAGTTGAAATACTAGTGCTTGAATGTTTGAAAGCCAGTCTAAAATCCACTAACCTTGGAATGAATAGTATCAGACTTTTAAAATAATCTTCCATTATGTTCAGGTCATATTTGATATAAGAAAATAACATTTCTGGAAAGTTTGCTGACTTTTGTTTTATCTGATGTGCGCACAAAGCTCAAGAAAAGCCACTTAGGCAGTTTCTGAAAGCTACTGCTGTGTCCAACATATCAGACCGATTCTGAAGGCAGAATTTTAATGTGTTAGGTATACGTAACTTCCACGAACACTTTCACTAAGAGTAAAACCCAGCTTTACTGGTGAAAACATAAAGGTAAGCAAAATGCCAACTCTTTCAATGTGTTTTTACCCCTTTAAATGTTAGGGGTTTGGCACAGAGTTATACTTGCATTTTGAGGCTAATTAAAACTACTCAGTTTTTCCTGAAGGTAGCATTTAATAGAGCACTCCTCTGCGGTATCTGTTATCTTCTGAAGCAAACAGCAAATAGAAAAACAGCTCCACTGCAGATAGAAAGAGCCACCAGAAATGAGGCAGTACATTTTGGCTGTGAATTTAGGTCATATAAGTAAGTTCATCCCCGGTATCATGACACTTACTTTTCCAGAGTTATGCTATGAATAAATTTAAATTTTCAGAACATGTACAGCAGAGACTAAACTTTCTTTTTACTTTGCAAACAAATCAAATTACCTACTTTTTCCGTATACACTGGCTTTCAATCACATCTTAAAACTCGTTATTCTTTCATAAGAGACAGGATAGCATTCCAAATATCACAGTTGTATACACTCTAGTTCATTTCCTTACTAGGTTACAAAGCTCAGGCTTCTGAATATCTCATCATACATCAGTGCATGGTTTTTAACAAGCCTTTCCCAACTATTAAGTCCAGTCCCCTGCCACAACCATGTATTTTAAAAAAAGCACAAAATCCACCAGCTCTACGATGAGTCCGATTTATAAACTCGATCACATCCCTCCTAGATCCCACAACTGGATCCATATATTCACTTATATCTGAATAAGTAGAGCAGCATATGGAGAAAGGTTTGGCTGTAAATCCAGAAACAGATGGAATAGAATGGGAATATAATTATCTTCTACTATCTACTGATGGTTTGGGATTCAGCTCTCAGGCTGCCTCGTTTGTCTGTAGGGCTACACAAAGCTTCCCACACTCTGCAAGGCAGGACGGGGCGAGGGAACCCTCAAGGAACAGGGGACATTCCAATTTCAAACAGTTGCTCTTGCAGTCAGACACTACTAAAAAGCAGCATGATAATTTAGTAGGTCATAGGAATAAATCCTTTACAAACTCATTCTTCACTATACATCCATTTCCTTGTAATTTCAGCAAAGACGCATCCTATTTAAGAGCTCTCATATTTGAACAAGTTCTACAAAAAACAAAGTCACCAATCCAAATGAAATTCACACCGGCTTCACACTGGAATTTAGGTATTCCCTCAAAACATGTTAAATTACTGGAGAATTCTGCATTTCCAGAGCCCAACGTTGTTCCAAGATACTGTTCTAATAAATCAATTTGAAAAGGAAAAACATGCAGTCTCAAATCTTTTCTGTAATGGTAAAATGGTCCCACTGCGGCCGCTTCCCTTGGCCTTATTTAAATACACACATGATATTTTAGCTGGTTAAGATCTTTTTACTTTCCTCTAAGTCTCATCTGGAAAAGTGAGGCAAGTTCTAGTATTATTTATGAAGCTTTTAAAAGATTCCAACCTTAAGTCAAGAGAAGCGATTTGATATTTTTGGACTAAGCCTAAAGCAATCTGATCATTCAGAAGTTATGACAGAGGAATTTTATTAAACTCCCTACACTTTCTTCAGTATTTAACTATCATAATTTTGGATGGCATTCTCTCTAAACTCCATCTCTCTTTGAAAAGCTCTAAAATTCAGTTTTCAGATATTGGAATTTCCTTTCTTCTTCAAATTGAAGTTTCTTCAATAAATTATTTTAATCATTAAAAGCAAATACTACGTTTAGCGTGCATCTCTGCTTCATTTAGACTACCATTCAACAAAAGACATTTCCAAATCATACTTAGTCAATACTAAATGCTAAGGAGCTTGCCCTGAGATGATATTTTCTGGAGTCATAGAATCTGCTCTTTTTCACACATCTACACATCTATATTACTTTTAAAACTTTTTCTCCAAAGAATCATTAAGTAACTCCATATTCAAAACATATAGCAGCATGTCAAGTACAATAGATAAGAGCAGTGGTACAGGTTTCCTCCCAATGTCAGAACCACTATAAAGACATCAAGCATTCGTGCACGATGGTCGGAAAGTTTATTTCCAAATTCTGGAAAAAAAGACAAAATATATTTGATGTGACTGTTTTGTTTCCTTCTCTGAAGAGAGCTGATTTCTTCTGAAGTCACTGCATAGCAGCCTTACTGATGATCTATGAAAGGATGTCCTGCAGATCTTTAATACATCTACATAGAACTACACAACACTGAGTTTATTTGAATAGTGGACATTTATTTGAATCAGGGAGACCATGCACCTCAAAGGCAGATCTGGCAATAGAGCCAAGAGGTAAAACTAATATTGAGGTCCAAAGTGTCGGCAAAACCGACGCCATTAGATCCAATTAAAAATACTTGGATCAGTAAGCATTTAGAGAATTGAAGCTCTAAATGCAATGAGAATACAAAATGTTTGTGGGTAAAATTATTACTGACTTTTCTGTTATCTCTCCTGTTGCAACACTTGCCATTCACTCCTCTTAGAATAACTGCCTTCAATTTATTTTTTTAAATGGTGTCTAATTAATTTATCGTTCGAGTGATGCAGTAGCATTGCTCCTTCTCACAGCAGCAACACAAGACAAGGTTAACTCAAGATCTAGGCATACATCCTCCTCTTCAGTCACATTCTAGCTTCTGTGGGAAGAAATCTGGCTCTGCAGACTGAACAAAAAGCTGCTGGTCACTCCAGCAGAGTAACTAGATGACACAGAAAAGACATGGTGACACACAAACCTGTCACACCTTTGATACAAACGTATATACAAGTATCGCTTCTGCACCAAGAAACAGCAAGAATACAGCACAGCGCTTCGTAATTTTTACAGAAGTATTTTGCAGAGAAGATATCACTGATACAGCACTTGTTAACACCAATAAAATGTCAATAGGTAAGACATGTCAGGGCAGAGGCCTACGCACTGGAGTATTATGAGATCCGGGCATAACTACAGTACTATTGCCTAAATTATATGCCACAGTAGAATTCCCCCTGGATGCCTGGGCACTTCCAGGAACCTTGCACATTCCTTCTTACTCTGGTTAATCCCAGTTTCCTAACTTGGCTGTGCTGATCCCCTCAGCTAGCTATCTACTGACTTTGTTTACTAATTTCTTTAAACATAGTAGGCACAAAACCAAAGACTTCCTCAAGTTTCCCCCAATCCCAACATAAAACTTTCATTGCCTGAAACAAACTTCTTTTTTTTAATTACAGAGCAAAAGCATTATGCTCCTGAATAATGTTTTTAACTTTTTCACTTCACTTTTTGCCGGTGAAGATCTATTGGCTTCTCCTTCACTACATTTGTTTTCCTTCACATTGATAATTTAGGTTAAGCTTTGGAAATCAGCAAGCTCTGGAAAACTATAAATGCTGAAGAGTTTTAGAGACATTCCTGCGTCTCCTGTGATCGCTCGTGTTACTAGGGCTTAATACCCTCTTGGTCCTGGATACTACTATTTGCCTTGTGGCACAGCAGCACTTACCAACGTTTCTCAGCTGACTATTTTTTCTCCTTTCACAGAGCAGTGAGGGTGGATGAAGCCACTATGGACCTGACAGTAACTTATCTGATAAGGAACTGGCTGGTATTGCACTTTACGTGCCACTGAAGTCTCCTGTTGTACATGCTACGGATGCGTGGTTCAACTCTGCTCTTTGCTCTCATTATATCACACTGTAAAGTGTATTTTAAAAGACACACTGTGGAACTCAGGTACGTGTTGTGCAATCACAGGCTTTCCTACAAAGGCCGTGACCTTATGCATGCTGAAATTAATAGGCATTTTCATATTTACTTCAGTCAGGCTTGTATTCAGGAGGAGATGTTTAAGCATTTCCTGTATTTTTAAAAAGTGTTTCCCAGCAGAGAATACTGTTCTGCGAAATTTTCACAGAGATATTACAAGGAAAAACAAAAGGACTTCCAGCAGCGCGAGGCAATACCAACTTTTCAGGATTGTATAAATTTTTGTTCATAACATTCTGTAATGTTTTCAATATTTCTGTAAAACCTTCTGATCTACAAATCCTAGAGACACCATCTGAAACAATTTTGAGTTTTTTCCGTCTATACTGAAGACAGACAAGGTAGAAAAGACAAAGCATTTCTAAAGACCTTAATGACTTCTACCTTCCTCCTATCAGTTTTGTGCAAGTTTGCAAGAGAAGGAATAGGCTGGGGTTTTTTGGCTGGTTTTGTTTTTTCTTTCCCTTAACAGAATTTGAGCTTTTACTCCAGGGAGACACATTAGTTTCCAGGGTTTTTTGCCTACACTTTTCAAAGAGTGGAGGGCCAAAGCTATTTCTACAGGTCAGTAGGCAAAGAACAGACTTCGTTGGAGTTACAAAACTAAAAGGGTGACAATTTCGATCAGCCCTCTACCAGGATATAAAAGGCAAGAAGTTCAGTCAGGCAGCCACAGGATTAGCACAGAGGTAAGAGTGCATCTACACCTCTACGATAGTACCTGTGATTAAGAGTCAAAAAGGTAACAGCCACCTCCTGTGCCACGTCCTGAAGCCTTTTCCTTCCACCCCAGCTCTGACAGGTTAATTGGGACTTAGCTGACTATTCACATGGGGTAACCTCGGCACTTTTCATACAGCTCATAAAAAGACAGACTGTAGTTTCCTGCCTGAATCAATACACAGATTATTCTCAGATGAGAATTACTATAAAGTCGAAGAAATGTTAAATCCGTGAATAGTTAGCAACGGTATGCGTACGGCCTTGCGTTAATCATTTGCTGCTCCTCCACAGTAAATAGCTTTAGGCCATATATTTGCCTACTAAATTTCCCATCCACCAGAAAGTAAACTCAGTCTAGATCTGGTAATGCAAAGGTATGGAGTATCTGAATCATATTTATTATGCTTTTACAAGTAGATCCAAACATTCTGCCTGCCTGATCTTTTACCTATCAAATTTCCTAATTTGGATCCGATCTGTGCGATATCTGTAGAAATACAGATGCATCCATACGTTCTTTTCACTGACTGGCCCGAGCTCCAACTTAGTGAACCTTAGTTGAGAGTAAACCAAGACATTTTCTGGTAAGGCCAAAGCATTCTTTTTGCTCACCCCATAACTCTCAGGAAGGGTGTCTGCCCTCACAGAAACAAAAGCCATCTAAAATATACATGTAATATATATATATGTGAGCTAATATAGAAATACCACATGTGAAATAGTAAATTACCTTCACGAATGTTCCATGAGAAACCGAGCACAGAATACATACTTTTTTTTTTTTTTAACACGGAATGCCTTTTATTGCCTTACATCAAGGAAAAGAAAAGCCTTCCTAGGAAGGAGGGGTTTTTTGCTACAGATCAGAGAAAACAAGGCGTTTCATATGACTAATGACTTCCATTTCGTTTTGAAACACATTCACATTTTTACACAGCAAGTGCAAATAATCCTTTCTAAGAAAATAACAAAATCCGTATGGCTTTGTAAAATATATCTATATACAGGCATTATTTAAAGACTAAGACTAAAAGGTACAGAAATTCTGAATCCTAAGTTACTATAACTGCCTCCTCCTCCTTGTTATCAGGGTCTCTGCAGCTACATGCCTCTGTAGCAATGCTAATTCTAAACCTTTTCCTAAAGCACCTCAGTGAAGGATTTTCCCAAAGGCAAGGTGCTCCAGAACTTACACATTTGTACCAAAGAATGGCAAATTTCACAGTTGCTCGTTAATTGCCAGTTTTCTGAGGGTAGGATTATTCAACACCAAATTGAAATGCTCCTGTCAAGCTACACTGGACCAAGCTCATAGTATTGTTGTCACGTAAGAGAGCAAGTAATAACATTCTGAAAATGACTATAAACTTTTTCCTACCGCCAAGGCCACTTATTTCTCCCTGCAGAGCCTTTATGCAAGCGCACGTGAACTCAGCTTGAAGATGCCATTGCACTTCTGCATGGCAAGATGCTTCACGCCAACCTGCCCTATGAGGAACTCTGCAGACTGGCTTTAAACATGCCAGGTCCAACACATTAAACACAGTTGTTTTAGTGAAGGTTATTTTTTCCTGCAATGAATAACTATTATAAGATAGGTTACAAAAAGCTGTGCAAATTAAGCCACGTATCGTTGTTAGAGATAGTGTTTAAATTGCTGTGTAGATTGGATATTCTCTAGCGATAGCTGAAGTTTTTTTGCCTGCTGAAATCCTCAAAACAGACTCTAAGTCCTTTAAACTGGTAATGATTTTCAAATGCTCAACAAATTGCTTTTTTGATTAATGACTAATTTGAATACCCAGGGGTAAACTCCCCAAGCACTTTGGATTAAAAAAAATATATATATTCTCCATACAGTTCTTCTGTAATGATGTAGCTTAGAAATTTACGCCCTAGCTTTCAGGGAATTTCAGAACTTGGCTCAGAACTGACATCGAAGCCTTAATGACTTTGTTAGCAATAACATTCCCTAGGAAAACTAGAGGAGTTTTTTGTTTGTTTCAGGTGAAAAAAAAAAAACACCACCACACATCAAGTACTGAATTACCAAGGTTTACTTAATCATGGACTCCAAATAAGTACATACTGAACACATTTATTGATTCTCAAGATATTTATTCATCACTCTGCTGTTTAGCAGAAAAAGATCAGAAAACATTACAGGATTAGTTAATAATGTTAGTGCAGGAACACTCTTGGGGAATCTTCTTGTCTTTTCAGTATACACATTAACATTTGCTTGGATTACAACAAAGTTTATCAGTCAAGCAAAACTTCCAGTCAAACACATGCTCATCACGGACATGTCCTGCTAGGCCCTTGGGACTGCTGTTTTGGCCCCACATGCTGTTTCAATTCACATAATTTTTTCTGTTTCAAATCAAAGGCTTAGCTCTGAGTTTCCAAGAGTGCTCCTGTGATGCAGATCCTCCTCCCACCATCCTCACAGAGCTGAGAGGCTGTTACCCGGTTGTCTTTGCTGCCAGCTCCACAGATCCACCACTGGCAAAAACAACACACCTTTCTCAGAGTTCAAATATCATCTACCCACTTCACAGCTTACTTGAGGTGTTCCAAATAATACTGGACAAAGCACTGTCAAACCACAAAACACTGAGCGTCACATCGGTGCCCTCAAACCTTTAATTCAAAATTTAACCAAATGCTTCTGACCCTTTATTCTGGCTTATTTGAAAACGAAGCACTTTAAGAGCAAATCATCATCCTGCTCAGGTCTGTGTTTAGTTGAAACAAAGGCTTTTCAAACTCTAAACCAAACAGCACTTTGCTAGTACAAAACAAAGGCTCCCTTACAGGTCATTTTGAAAACTATTAGTGTTAAAGACAATGCCATTCAGGCCACCTCTGACTTCCTTTGGGAATCTCTGAAATTCCTGCTGAGGTCCCCCCAGCTGATTCGCTGCAGTGGTCAAATGACTACAGAGACAACTGAATTCTCCCTTCATGAAGTTTCTGATACCCATTTAATGTGACAGCCTACTTTATTCCTTCCATCAATCACAGCAGCTGACTGAAATCCCTCTTGCGTAACAGTCTGCTTACAGGAACAGGGGTTCTGGGCTTGGCCGGATCTCTGTGCAAGAATGCCTACCTTGGAAAAGTTTTAATAACTCTTACAGCTGAGCCATACTGCAAATCACCAGGCCATGATACCGATAAAGCCAGTTACAACCGGAAAGACTGATCTGTGGATTTCTTTAAACATATATCCACTAAAAAAGTGAGCAAAAAATGCTCTTCATCGAAAACAACAAAGACCCCAAACTAAAGAAAAGAAGAGGAACAACTCTAGTACAAACTTAGGTATGCTTCCAGTAGCCGGAGTCACAGCAAATGAGTGCAGCTATTTTTCTCAGCATCATGAAGTATCAGCAAATTACAGCCATCAGAAACAAGGAGGGAACACAAGGCTATTTGATTCTCAACCTGCATTTCCACACCTGCTGCTCCTCAGTGCTATTTCTAGGCTTTCACCAGAGACACAGTCTAAAGCATGCTTAAAAGAAAAAGGCAATACTGCCATGAGATTTGAAGTTCTTGAATATATTGAACATCGACGACCTTGTAACAAGTAATAGTGGTTGCACTTGAAGACAAGCACAGATTTTTTTCCATTATACTCTCAAGTAAAAAGCCCCATTTTTACACTGATTTCTGCCAAAAAAAAAATCTAAATTATTTAGGAAAATAATTTACTAGCAAAATAAGTTGCCCAGAAGAGAACAGGTTTGACTGAGCCCTCTCAACACATTAAGTTGAGCATTAACATCCTGGTTAGCTTGGCAGTAATTTGGCAAGTTCGTTGTTTTAAAACCTGTCTACGTTTAGGATTTAAGTCCACAGTGAGTCTATGCTATCCAGTTGCTAATTTTATCACACTAGGCTTGCTTTAGCATAAAATGCTACTTTACTACCAATGTAGCCTATTTTCTCTTTCTGTGTATCTTCTATTCTGGTGTAACAGTACAACATTCACTAATTTCCCTTCCTCTAAGTTTCCCATATGCCTAGTATGTCAGTGTGTCTCATTCAGAGCTCAGTATTACAGGTCCTCCATCCTGCCAAGAACTACCAGATCTCATTTTCAGAACCTTCTTAAACTCTAGAGCAAAATAATTTTGATAGGTTAAGTTTCATGGGAGGACATCTTGTTTATGCTTATGCGCTTCAATCAGCTTTAAACAGTTGGTCACCTAAATCATTTTAGTGTTTTGAAAAATTTATTGGTACCACAAAATTACAAGTCATATTTGCTTAATTGCCTCAGACTACAGAGGAATTAGGACTGGTCCGTAGGTTCTAGGCAAAGGATTCTGAAGGATTGTCTAATTTTGCCTCCTACCATCACATGCAAAATTCACCAACCACTGAACATGGAAAAACTAACTAAATAACAATGTAGCTTATTTATGATCTTGACTTGATGGTTGCTTGTTGCTTTCATTAAGTAGCTATTGGAAAACAAGTCTTCCCAACGTTTGCGCACAAGCACCAACAGTTAGCAGTTAGGTTTTATCGCCAGGTTGGCAGATTTACTACAAAAGCGTAACAGGCTCAAATACTACTTTGTAGCTCTCTAATATCAATAGGAATTCTATGCTAAGAAAATAAAATGCATTGCTGCCTCTGTGAAATAGATATAGAGATTGGTTGAAATGCATTAACTATGAAAACATTAAATATATAAAATTCTAGATACCAAATGCTAATCGCAGAAGTCCCAAATCATAAGTTCCTTAGTACACTAAGGAACATTCAATTTTATGTTCTCAAGGTTTGTGAACTGTGTCATAAACTTTTAAACCAGTGAACTGTAAATATACCTATGAAAATGAACACAATGTACCATTTATAACATTGCAGTCAAACTACTTAGTTTGGTTTTAATCCCCTTGGACAGAAGAGAAGGGAGACAAGGTTGAGAGACAGAAAACGGTAGAAGTGATTGTTTACTTCATGAAGAGTTACTTCCAAAAAAAAAAAAAAGTTCGAGAAGTACCTTTTTTGAGAATTTTGTCATCATCTTAGATCTTGAGGTTTCCAGAAGTTCCGCAAGCATGTTTTGTTATCAATATTGTCATGATCTATGCCTAATGACAGAGCTGCCACAAAAGTGACCCGGTAAACATACTGAGAGGAGGACATCCCTGATAAGCTCATCCTAAACCTCCTTGATGGGGAGCAGTGGGCAGGACAAAGAAACCTTGATTGGGGCAGGACAAAAAAAACCTGTGACAACGAACTTGCCTCCCAGGAAAACAGCAGACAACAGTAACTATTTGGGGAACTGCTGTCCTCCACTCATTCATGTATCTACACCAAAAATGTATAAAAAAATAACTCGCTGCCTACCCAAAAGGAGCCTTTCTGCACGAGATCGCCTGGACAGACCAAACCCTGGCCAGGGACACCTGCCTGGCTCCAGCCTCCATGATGCAGATCATCTTCAAGTGAAACTCTGACGTCTGCAATCAGCTCCACTCCTGGGAGTGGTTTAGTGTTTCACTAGTAACACCTCACGTCATATATTTATAGGTTCACACGAGTAAAGGTTCGTAAGCATATACTTGCTTCTGTAGTTGGAATTCTGTAATAACTTGTAATACATATATATTTGCTTTACTCTTGTTATACTTTCTTTCCTAGTGGAAATTTTGTAGTGACTTGTACTGTGCATTTGTGTACGTATATACATACACACACACACATATATTTAAAATGTTTTTACTAATTACAGTTTTGTAGTAACTTGTAAGAAAGAAATTACCTGAAACCCAGATCTCTGTGTATTGCAGAATTCTGAGAACACTGTAGTCACGATCTTTACACACTGGCAGGTCAGGTGAGCCTCATAGGTCACGACCATGACGGCTACACCTAGACCGTGGGGAAAGTGCAGCTTGGGTCACGCACCCCAGAGGTACTACCATGGTGATCCAGACCAAGTAAGCTGTCAGTATTCACAACAGATCCTTTTCTACCACTGGAGCCAGGAGAGAAAGGCATCACAAAGTCTCATGGTATAGCTGTAACTGTAACATCTAGTCATGGACCAAAACCCCACAGTAGCTGGCATCAGAAATCAATACCAACCTGTAATACACAGGCTTAATGAAAAAAATGGTTCCAGTCAAAAAACTAAAGTGAAACGCAGGCAAGAGAAGACAGCCTGCCATAAAATCTGTCAAACTTGTTTATCACAGAAAATGAGTCCGATGATTCTGGTGTATCACCTGCATTCTTGGCCAGCACCCTTATTTTATGGAATCACCACCTATAAGAGTCAGAGGTCAATAACTCTGAGTCTTTTTGGTCTTAGATTATACCCAGCTGTTAGAACATTGCTAACAGTCACATACACACATTAACAGTGGTCATTAAATGAAGGTAAAAGATGTAAGACCACAACCAAAACCAGCTCAGGGCTCTCTGTTTTATCAATACCTTCACTGCTCAGCCTTACAGACTTAAAATTGAAATGATCTTCTGTGGGCTTCCACATGAACAAGAAAGGAAGACCTGGCCTTTGTACGATATTCTTCTGTCTTCTTTTAATTAACATTTAGATAGTTCAGAGTCATCCCTTCATTTCTGCAGTCAAGCGTAGCAATCAGAAACGCCACTTGCAGTATCAGGAGAACGTCACCCTTACCTTTTGAGGGGAATAAAGTAGGTCCTAGATCTCTAACTTGGTATTACCCCGTTGATTCACGGATCGGTCCAGCAATTAACCACGTCTACTGTTTACTTTGCCTCTGCCGTGTCACCACTTACGCGTAGCTGTGCTGTAACACAGCCACAGCGCATCACACCTAGCAGTCGCTGTGATTCACGATGCTTCCTGATACAACTGTTTTTCAAGTTTTCTCTGACTGACACTTGGTACAAAGAAAAAAAAAATTATAGTGAGAAGAATTAATTTTAAGAAGAAAAAAAAATCAAGGAAATAATTTAAGGCATTTGCCCCCACCCCCAGTAAATTTTAAACAAAAACAATTCAATTGAAAAAGTTGTTAGCACCGTGTTTTTCTTCCAGGGGGAACTTTGCCACACAGCAGTTACTGGTGTTACACCGGGAAGGTGATCGTTTCCGAGGCGGGTACAGAACGCAGCCACGCGCCGAGGCGGGGACAGACCCGGCGGCTCTGGCGGGAGACGCTGAGGGGGCCTGGGCGTTGCCCGGGCAGCGCGAGGCTGGCGCCGGCCGGGCGCCCCCTCCCACCCCCCCCC
>VZSC01012442.1:509272-539084 GCA_013398225.1 Steatornis caripensis | reverse complement strand
GTCAGACTCTTCTCAGTGGTGCCCAGCGACAGGACAAGGGGCAATGGGCACAAACTGGAACACAGGAAGTTCCACCTGAACATGAGGAGGAACTTCTTTACTGTGAGGGTGACAGAGCACTGGAACAGGCTGCCCAGAGAGGTTGTGGAGTCTCCTTCTCTGGAGATATTCAAAACCTGCCTGGATGCATTCCTGTGCAACCTACTGTAGGCTAACCTGCTTTAGCAGGGGGGTTGGACTAGATGATCTCTAGAGGTCCCTTCCAACCCCTACCATTCTATGATTCTATGATTCTATGATAAGTCAATCCTGTGCCACAGCACATTGTAATGAAATTTTGTGATTTTGTGTATGGTGTATAGACAAAAGGCATTGAGTGCCATGAATCCACCTTTGTGTTCAAGTACCACGGTTACACGTTAACAAAACTGATGGAGGGTGAGGCCAGCATAATGGTGTGATGGATGAGTTTTGGAAAGCAACACAAATTGTGTTTATTTCCGTATTCAAAACAGCAAACAGCACTTTAAAATTTTTCAGTCTTTATCTGAAAAATATTAAATTATGAGTATTTGAAGCAGTCATTGATGATGACATCTAGTTCATGTACTTAATACATGTTTGTGATAAAATAGTTCCTTAGCTTTTTGTCTTTTAAAAAATACATGATTATGCTTAAAGAAAAAAAGATACTCTGGTTTTTGTTTTGGTTTTGGTTTGGCTTCTTTTAGCAAAAAGGGATTACAGATAGAATCATAGAATTGTTTTGGTTGGAAAAGACTTTCAGACCATCAAGTCCAATCATTAACCTAGCTCTGCCAAGTCCGCCACTAAACCATGTCCCTAAGCACGACATCTACACTTCTTTTAAATACCTTCAGGGATGGTGACTCAACCACTTCCCTGGGCAACTTGTTCCAACACTTGACAACCCTTTTGTTGAAGAAATTTTTCCTAATATTCAATCTAAACCTTCCCTGGTGCAACTTGAAGCCATTTCCTCCTGTCTCATTGCGTGTTACTTGCTAAAGGAGACTGACGTCTGCCTCGATACAACCTCCTTTCAGGTAGTTGTAGAGAGTGATAAGATCTCCCCTCCTTTTCTCCAGACTAAACAACACAAATTTCCTCATCTACGACTCATAAGACTTGTGTTTTAGACCCTTCACCAGGTTTGTTGCCCTTCTTTGGACGCACTCCAGCACTTCAATGCCTTTCTTTGTGAAGGGGCCCAAAACTGAACTAGAGGTGCGGCCTCACCAGTACTGGGTACGGGGGGACGATCACTTCCCTCGTCCTTCTGGTCACATTATTTCTCATACAAGTCAGGATACTATTTGTCTTCTTGGCTACCTGGACACACTGCTGACTTGTATTCAGCTGGCTGTCGACCAATACCCCCAGGTCCGTTTCCACTGGGCAACTTTCCAGCCACTCTTCCCCAAGCCTGTAGCATTGCATGGGGTTGTTGTGACCCAAGTGCAGAACCTGGCACTCAGCCTTGTTGAACCTCATACAATTGGCTTCCACCCATCAATGCAGCCTGTCCAGATCCCTCTGTAGAGCCTTCCTTCCCTCAAGTAGATCAACACTCCCACCCAACTTGGTGTTGTCTGCAAATGGCAGTTGACTGCAAATGTGCAAAACAGATGACAATGGTTCAGAGATATAACTCACAAACACCACATTCTCATTCCTACTTTTCGATTATTCCGTTTAGGTGGATAGACTACAGGAAAGCAGGCAAGCAATTGTCTTATTAAAACTAGTAAGAAACAGTTCTGTTAATTAGCTAACAGGGGGTGGACAATTTCCTATTTCTGTATAAACCAGATTTTGATCATAGCACATCCCTGTATAGCCTCTGTTGCATTGCTGGTTTAAAGATTTTTTGATCCTGAAGGAGGAATTTTTGAATAATAAGTTAATGCCAGTCATATTGTTTGTCCAAATTACTTCCTCACCCCTTTTAAATGCCTTTTGCACTAAGGAAAAGAAACTTGAGACCTATTAAGATAACGATAGTTCCCTCAAATAAGTTTTGCCTTCCATTGCATCTTTTTGAAAGGAAAAATGAAGTATCAGTGCTAAGAATGAACGTTTAATCTGAGAAAAAAGAATACTTACAGAAAACCCAACATTTACAGCGGCAACTGTGTTTTTAGGAAGGTGTATTTATTTTCAGTCCTTTGCAAAAACTCAGGGAGTTGGTAAAATGATTGTCACCATAAGGTGTTTTTGTTTTGCCTCTGACAAAGGACGCTGCATTTAAAACTACCTATGGGGAGGCTGGGAAGAAGGTTGCCTTCTGATTTGTCAACCTAGGAAGCATATTTTGAATTGAAAAGGAATGTGTCATGTTACTGAAAGAGATTAACATTAAGCCCACAGCGTAAACAGCTTGGGTGGAAAAAAGGAAGCTGATTAGCAATTCAAGCTTTATCTTTACTGAAAAGCGACTGATGCCCAGAGAGTTCTGGCATTCTTCACCTTTTGTTGACCATCTGTGTCTATGAGCTCCCCAACAGAGATGCAGCTCACTAGGGGATGGAAGAGCAGAAGGGCATAGCCTGCTCTACAAGAGACAGAAACCAAAAGCCACGCTAAACACCATCAATTAAAATTCATTAGTCCTGTAGGAGCTGCCCATTAGAGTGTTGAGTGTGCACAGATGCCACTATTACAAGCATGACACCAGTAATTAGGCACCAAAAGTAGGAGGACTTCACAGCCTATTTAGCAAAGATATGATCTCTGTGTTCTTGCATAAACTTTGCCATAACTTTAATTGCAGTAGATTTCACCTACATTGGTCAAAAGAAATATTGCCCTTCTTATAACTGCTAGGACTGTTGCTTTCTAATTAGGTTTAAGACACATAACAAAATAGATGAGATTAATTCATGGAAAAAATGCTGTGCTATTAGAAGTGCATTAGTTATGATAGATGTCTATACTTAGTCAAGAAAAATTAAAGCCCAATTTATTCTTATACATTTTCATGTTGGCTGTCACTGCTGACTGATGACTTGTCTTCTGAATGCATCTGTAATTCTTTAAAATAAATAAAAAAGACATAGCTATCTATATTCAACTTGGTGGCACATGCATTTCAGTTACATTTAAAGCTTGATTTTCCAAGATCCTTACAAGTATAGAAAGTTATTCTTTTTATTTTAGTTTTTCTTATTTTCTTCACACAAAGAATGGGGATAGCATAGAGTTTGTCTGACAAAGAGCAAATGACTAATTTTATCATCTACTTACAAATGACTATCTGTTCCTCAGTTACTCTTTTTACTTCTTACTTAAATTGTATCTATTCCACAAGCCCATTGCTCAGAGCTGATATAGGAAGGGGAAGAAGTATGTCAGATAAATTAGGAGAAAGTCACAGCTTAAATGGTCCTCCCTTCCCATTTCCCTTCTCCCCTGGTTTGAGAGCAATGCATAGTATTTTGTTCCTCAGAATTCAGTTTCAGTGTCTTATTCCATTTATTGAAGCCTTATGAGTTCATCTCTGGGGAAAAAAAAAAAACCAACAACAAACTACCTTAACTCCAGAGAGTATGAGAAATGATGAACAATATGGTGGATGTAGATCCCAGCTGCACACATTCTTTTGTTGTTCCACAGGAGATAAGCCAGAAAAAATCTGCAAGCTGGACATGCAAGTTCCACTCTCTGCCTACACCTGTCTCCCAGGAGCTGAACAATAAAAGATAAATAGGTCATTTCACAGCATTGTTATTGTGGTACAGAGAATGGAAAATAATCTCTCTTAAATCAAGAAACATGACAATAGCCAGCTCTTTCCCCCCAAACTGTCTAATACTGCGAGATTAGCTTTGGAGATTTGTACTGTGGTGTTATGGAGAAACAGAATTAATGTGTCATTCATAACGTTTCTAGTATATGGTCATTAGAATAACCATCTCAATGCCAAGCGTTATCCTATTCAACATGAGAAATATGATCACAATAAAAAAGTAAAAAAGACAATCAATGGAAAAGACAGAAGATAATTACAGGCATAACAATAACATGGCAAACAACAGTTATATGTAGAACAGAAATAAACTGTAGAACACAGTAGGAGTCCAATAATATTTCAGGATTATTTAATGTATTAACTTCATCAAATCAAGAAAAAAAGCATCTTTCAGGTGCTTTTTAAACTTTATATTTAGAAAAGCAAACACCATTTTTGCTGTGATGGACAGATGACCTCACTTGAACAATGAGAACAGCAGTCAGTTGGTGTTTTGTCTCTGCTAGTGCTCCTGCTGTTATCTCAATGTGGGCAGCAGGAACAGCAGCAGTTTAAGGGGAAGGAATACCTTACGAAGACAGTAACTCTTTAAACACTACTTGCAGCCGCCGCTTTTGTGACACAAAGTTGTAATCACTTCCTGGCAACACATATGGATATATATATATCTTTTGTTACTTTTGCTATATATTTTGATCCTTGTCTGATAACCAAGTGTCCTCTGCTGATATTTTTTCTCCTAACTAATTACAATGAAGAAGGAAATCTAGCTAAACTTCCTATAAAAGTTAAGAAACAATTCTGTTCAAAATAGCACTTTGATTGAAGTGCAAAAGTTCAAAGCCAAAAATAGCTAAATATAAAGTAGCAAAAATAGTTCACATTCCTTACTAATGAAAAAAAATAACAATGTATCACACACTATGTTCTTCCAGTTTGGCTTCTATTTTTCATAAAAATAAAAGAAAGATAAGGAACTACTGAAAGTTCATTGTAAGCTGTGGCCACGTATGAAAAATGAAAAGAAGGTGGCATACTGGTTTGAGTAAGTCAAGCCAAATAGGATTGTAAATAATTGAAAAAATCAAAAATTACTTAAACTAGTTGAAACTGACCACAGGTAGCTTGGTGGTCAGCATAAATATTTTCAGTACAAGGCAAATGAAAGAAACTCACAATAATGAGAAGTGCATACAATAAAAATTGCTGATCCGGTCATGACTAATAGTTTACCTTACCTAAATCATAACAAAGTAGTTGTCTGTGTAGAAACAAAATGCATTTTTCTTATACTTTATGAAAATAATAACTTGCAAATTAGACTTAAATAGCAAGATTGTGGTGTTTTCTGACACCAAAAATACATCAAAACTGTAGTCTAGTTCTATTAGAGTAAATCTACATTAAAAGCAAACATTAAAAAGGGTAATCTTCAACCAATTGTACAGTTATGATTCCTGTTTAGATCCAAGTAACTCTTATGCTCTCTTCAGGGTAAATACGGCTCAGTGTTTTACATGTAATTAACTAGTTTTCACAACAAATATAGTGATATAGTCTATCTGTCTTTGAAGTTGGCATGTAAAACCTGTATATAGCCTGTAAAGAAATGATTAGCTCTGCACTCGCAGTCTGCTAGTTCACCAGATGAAGGACTAATGTGGCTACAGTGGAATTTCCCTCAAGTCTGTCCAGTCAGCTTTCCTAGACGAAACTAGGCTGCAAGGGGAGCTGGAGCGCACCTTAGCCCTGTCACACCCCGGTGCACAGGTAGGACATATCCAGATGGTTAAGGCAGAGACAAGACTTTTCATAAGCATTTTCTCCATGGCAAAAAACTCCGTTTCGTTTCCTTTTTTATCCTATAGGAGTCTGAAGTATTGTGGTGTTGCCTCTTTTTTTTTTTTAATCAAAAGTGTTATGGTGTTTATATTCAGTAGTACAGCAAGACACAATGACTGTTGGCTTTTTAATGTTGATCACGGTACCACGTGAACAATAATACTACACAGGAAAAACAGGAAATAGAGGAAAACTAGTTAAGATTGCAATGAATGAGTCAGCTCCCAACAGAATAGTTAAGATTCCTGTTAATTTCAGTGTTTTGAGCTGAGTTTCATTCAGGTGGAATCTTAAACAATATTTACATGCATATGGACATTATGCGGAAAGGGTCTTATCAGATTCCTCTTTCTAGAGAAACTCATCAGCTAACTGCCCAATATGACAATGACTCCCCCAGACTCATTAACAGAGACTGCAGTCTGCCTACAGGGAATGCATCCTCCAAATGCTGTCTCTGTGGAAAACGATTCATTTCTCATATGATACATACAAGAATGTAGGAATGGTCTGGACTTAGAGCACAGAAAACTAGAGATAACAATCAGAATATCACTTAATTCAGCCAAAGATTGTTTTTTACCTTCTATCTGTGCAAAACAAAACAAAAAACAAAACAACAAAAAAAAGGAGTTTCAAAACTTTATGATTTCTTACTTTCCTGCAGAAAGCAAAACCACAAGAATCTGCAAGACTGGGATGCTGTCATTCTTGTGGTGCCATACTGCTGTAACACTTGGCCTCCCTTTTCAATCCAGTAGGTCAGCAATGGTTTTACTAAGCATCTGCGTACTGATATGAGGTAACAGCATAGAGAGTTCTTACCTCATCGCCATAGCAGGAACAAATAATCTTTTCCACTACCGTCACAGCTGAAAAGGCATCACTAGGTAAATTGCTATTCTATGCAGTAAGAGGCTAAGCAGTCTCTGAACAATGCAGTAGATACTGTCAAGGATTCTCATCTTTCTTTGCCGGAAGACAAGATGTAAGTGAATAGCAAGCTGGCAAAACACAAAGTCCTAAACAAATCTAGCCCATACAAACTGGTTTTTTACCCTTACCAGTAGTTGGGCTCCTTGTATGTATTGAGTATCAAGAAGCTCTGAGAAATATTGTTAGAATATGCTGTCTATTCCTATGCATCCTGATCTGGACAGAGTAGTAATTAATAACTGTAAATAATGCTAACTGAGAAAAAATAATCAACATATGTTTTAGAAGTGTACTCGCTTGTATTCCCACAGAGAGACCCAAACCTCAGAAAGTCAACATTCAGGAGAGGTGACTTCTTGTCTGTAGATTTCCATTTACAGGCAGTAGAGTTGACCTAGTAACAGCATTCAATAATCTTTGCCAACATCTCACGTTCTGAACAATGGCATTTTGGACTGACATACAACAGCATCATTCCTAATAATAAAAAATCATGTACTTCTTCCAGTAATAAAAAGTATTTTAGAATTTAGCACTGATATTGCTTTATATTTCTACTTTTTCAACCCGCATCAACTTGACGTATTGTCAAGGCTTTATGACATTGTGGGAGTATTTTGTGTAATGTTACCATGATTCCAACCACTTTTTTCCATATCCACATGAGACACGGATTATCCATGTAATCTATTTGAGTTTCATCATCTTCAGGCATCAGGCATGTCTTTTAACCTTAAAAAATGTTTTACTAATGTGGCAACATGGCATATCTCATTACCAGCAATATCCACTGCTGTATATTCATCCTCTTGATACAACCAGAACATTTACAGTTCTGTATGCCTGCAAAAAAGTGGTATTTTTATATTAAAAAGTACCACATGCAGGAGTTTCAACTGCTACACAAAAAATAGTTTGAAGAAAATCTATGTTTCAGATGTAGCAAGAGATGCGATCTTTTTGCAACTGGCTTGTCTGTTAGCAAGATGTTTAGGAAAATGTTATTACTTCTCTCCTTGCCTTTTGCCTAATCAATGTAACTAACTGTCTCTGTAGTATGGTTTCAGACTGGGAAAAAGTAAAAAAGATTGTCTTCTTTCTTCTGTTACCTTGTCCAAATGCTGAAGGGGGAAAATGTGGAACTGTAGGTCAAAGGACATGTTCCCACCCCTAACCCAAACTGAAGCACCATATCTTTAATATATTATGCATATATAGATACTGGAGATGCCAGGGGAAAAAGGGAAGTAATGGGGAAGATGAGAAGTTTACTTCTACTTCTTTCTTAAGCACTACTACAAACACCAGCAATCTTCTCAACCTTCAGAAAACTAAACATTTGCAGAGCCAAACAAATTTTTTGAGTATTTGAAACCACATTTACTAAAACAATCTTTTTATAAAATATCACATACTTTACTATAAAAATGAGAAAGTATGAGCTCAACCTATTCTCCTTCTTACTCTCTCAGAGTAGGATGCTCTCCACCAAGTATACTGGATGGTTTTTGCTAGATAAATAAACTATCTCCTGTTACACACAAGTGTTTGATTTATTATGTATTCCAAAACTTTAAAAATTGTAGCTTTATCCTTACTTTGCTGTCCTTTGAAAATGACATCCTGTACACTGATATAAAATTTCCATAGACTTCAGCGAGCCTTTTGAGAACCCCATACACAAAGGATCAATTCCAAAATCTTAAAGCAAAGACTGAAAAAGAAAAAGCAGATCTCAAGCACTGAAGTTCCTCTTAAAGGCTTCTCTTTTCTGTTTTGAAAATCCATGACATGAATTTTCTATGGAACTTTAAATCCTAACTTACATTAATGTTTTTTACTTCTCTGTTTTTAATATATTGTTTTATTATTTGTATGTCCTTTGATAAAAAAAAAATTGTTTATTGGTGGCATGGGGGTATATCTGCTTTATGATGGCATTCCATACCTGCTGTATACTTGAATTCCAGGCCTGGAGGTTTGTGCCAAACATGGATATACTGTGAAAGGCTAAAAACAAGGAAAGAAGCACACAAAGAATACTAATGAAGCATAAAACTATCTAAAGGCATTTAAAAGCTTCGATTTTTTAAAGAGAATTTTTGAGTTACCCTGAATTTCTACATAATCATCTTCCTCTGGGCTGGGATTTTTTTTTTTTTAATTGTGTTGTCACTGTTAAAAGAATTTTGTTTACTGTGTTCCTTAATACATTCAAGATGCCCTTGTCTCATGCAAAATATTATGTTCCTTAATAGATTTTTGTTACGGTTGCTGTTAGGGGAAAAGAAAACCTTGATAAAATTAGACAACAAACTGGGTAGATAATGTACCATGTAAGTGACTTGGCAAATATAACATGTGATTTAGATTTTGAAGTTATAGTCGGTTGTAAAAGAGAAACAAGGTATAAAATTACCTTTTTTTTGTAACCATTTATTTGTCCATTGCTCGCTCAAATGGAAGAAAAATCAGTAAATAAATATGTCATATTACCCTTTCCCTGGGATGGAGAGTCATGTTCATAATTGTTTAGTTCGTTTCTAAGAGATGCTGCAGAAGACTTTCTGGATTTTTTTTTTCCTCTTGTATTATTGGTTCAGCAATTCTTTTCAAAGTTCAATGAGGTTCATTAGTTTATCTGAAGAAAATGGATCTGGTACTTTTGAGACAGCTTCTTTCTGTGACTTTTCTAATTAAATCTCTTCCATCAGACAAAAAGTTGCTGTTTTTACTTGAAAAACATTTGTTCTAATTTGGCCTTGGTGTTTTTTTGGTACTCTCTCTCTCTCTCCCTCTCTCTCCACCAACAGCAGAAGCAGCAGCTGTTAGTCACAGGATCACAGTGTCTGACATTTTCTCTGAATGTGCTTCCTTATTAAAATATTTCACTGTTGGACAAGCTTATCAGCTGAAAAATACAATAAAGAAGTTCCAGTATATTGGGTGAGTACATTTATAATAAAATGCATTTCTAATATTTCAGTGTACAACTATTAGTATATGTAATTGTAGATATAAAATTAAATTAACCTTCCCTGGAAGGTTGTTTTGAAAGCTTAGTAATCAAGCATTATTCAAGTGGGAAGTCCCAATCCACAACAAAGTAATACATTGTCTATGTAAGAGGTTGAAATTTTATAGGGACAGTATATTTGTTTACTCTTTTATCAGCATCCTACAAAAAATTGTCAGTTTCAAGAGCTCTGCCTTGGAGTGGATTACCCTGTGGGGAGGGGGAAGAAGGTTCAAGAAAAGTTTAATGAAAGCACTTTTTCACAATGCTCAGAAAACCTTGGTGAAAGCTTTCTGTGGACAGGCAGATCACTGATTAATTCTTCAGGTATGTACTTTACTCTTCTGTGAAATAATGTGATATAAGGTTAAGTGCTCACTGAGGAACTAAGAGTCTGGGCTTTCAGTTTTCACATTGGACTATGGGAAGATATGCTCAGACTGTGACAAGCATCTCTGTACACAGTTTATGCTGCTATTCTTCAACACTCTCCAGTGTCATTAGCTTGCCAACCATGTAGTCTGTAAGTAATAGGTTGCAATAGCAGCTAAAATTGACAAGTGCTTAGCCCAGAGCATGGATTGAATGTAATTCATAGGGTTCCTGAGTTAATTTGCAATACCTGTTTCATCAAGGCAGACTGATAGATGGCTGCCAGCATCTTCTGGCTTTAGCTTTAAATCCCTGTGTCTTTTACTGTCATCATTCCGGAGTTGCTGTTATTTTTTCCCCCTTCTCTTTTCTTCCCTTTTTCCAGATCCTCTTTTCTTTCCAATCTTTTTTTCTCCTATTTTTTTCTCTCTCTTTTTTTTTAGTATTCTTTCCCTTACATTTACTCCCTGCTATTTCCATAACTCTAAATGAAGCTTACTCTATAGGCACATCATTCATTTATATTAGAGGCCCTTGCAGCTAAACGTAAGACCTTCAGATGTTATTGAAGTGCATTTTTCCATGTGGCCCTGTTTAAAGCGATGTTTCTTTAGGGACTGCAGGGTGAAATATGAAGTTATCTGGGAGAGTAAATCTGAGATGTTGGACAGATGGTGAAGCGTCAGTGCATCCACAAAAATGCATTTCATTTCTATATAGAGGATGCTTTCAATCAGTTTCAGCCTGAGAAAACAGTTGCTCCTATTACATAACTGGCATTTCATGTGTGGTTTTTTGTTGGGTTGTTGTTTGTTTTTTGTTATTTAGATCAATAGTTAAGTCAATAAAACCATAATAAATTTTAAATTTATTTATCAATGATTTGGATGTGTAGGAGAAAGGAAGCATAATTCAGGATCTTGAAATTGACAGTAAAAAAGCAATAAACATACGGAAAAGAAAGATTACCCAACGAGGTCACAAAAAAATAGGTTTGGTAAAAAATGTGCCTCTTTACTGTGGATTATACAGCACATCAGTTGTATTTCAGAAATATGAACTGATACAGAATTTGTTATTTAGACTATGCAGAATAACACTTATTCTCATGGACCTCATGAATGTACTATCAATTTTAAAAGTGCTTTTGGACTACAGACGCCTGTACTGGAGGAACTATTTTTTGAACATTTGAGAATCTTTTTAAACAATGGCTACAAATAGTATGCGAGGACACCATGTGAAATTACATTCTATCTAGTTATAATTGCTTCTGCTGTGTGGCCAGCTAAGTTTTCGTATTGTTCAGTAAAGGAAATATTTAACTTGCACATCAAAATTTTTTAATTTTAATTCCATCTTTTAGTAACTTTTAGTCAAACTATAGACTGTTCTTTCTTTGTTGCTTACTTTGTGCAGCTATAAAATCACATGGATGAATCTTCTAAATTGCTTTTGAAAAAAGTTGATAGTCAAGACTATACAGTCTTTGCTTTCCATTATGTTTTGGACTAGCTGACATAAACCTGTGTTGCCAATAGAGCATAGACATTTGCTAATTGTTTGTTTGTTGTTTGTTACTTGTTTATTTGTTGGATGGTTTTGGAGTTTGTTGTGGGATTTTTTTTTGTTAATGAAAAGGATGGAGGAATGTCATCAAGTTTCTCTGCTGTATTTCCCCAACTACAGCGTCTAATACCCTCAGTGTATGTTATTGCGAGTCTGAGTGACCTACCAGATTTATCTGCTCTCCTGGAGAAATTGATACTTACAGGGCTCTTGACGGTCATGTCAATAAAGAAAGTGTTGCAAGAAGGATAAAAAAAAAAAGTCAACAGAAATAGTAATGTGAAGATCACAGAGTGCCAATGTCTGGGGTTGACAGCCATTGCTAGACTGGTACCTGCTAGCAGTAGTGGGGTAAGTGTGTCATCAGAAATGTTTTTACTAATGATACAAGCCACATCAATGTTGGGGATTTCTTAAAACAGAAACACATTTTAGGACTTTTTTTTTATTTTGCAGTTTCTGTAACTTTACCTGATTTTTAGCTAAATCCTTCCTTGTGGAACCTGCTAAGTTTTGTTCAGTGTTTCTAAGAAATAGCAGCATATTTTATGATTAGTTTGTCACTAGCTCTTAACATGTATTTTTTCTACAAGAAAGAAAAATTTTTTTCATTTATTTTTTTGGGGAATATGAACTGTCTCAGAACATGATACATCATAGAAATGGAACAAACTTAGCTTGCTAACATTTAGAACATTTTATTCTGAGCTTAAAGAATTCTGATTACTTTTTTATGATAGCTAACCCAAGGCCAAGGAATTTAGTTTCTTTCCATCAAGTGAACACTGATGAGAAAAATGCAGCCTGAAAGCTTTCCCGTTGCTTATCTGGGTTGAAACTTCGCATTCATTTTGTACTTACTTTCAGATTGTGTGTTCAAAACAATTAAGTAAGCAAATATTATTGATATTTCATTTGTTTATGAATAATATAAAAAGGGAAACACACCTGTGCAAGTGCATATCCAGGATGTACCTGGAGGATGTCGGCTAAGAGAAAGCTCCTTGAGTAAGTTCTTGTCCTTTCTAGCTGTCGTCAGTATGGAAAACAGAAATGTTTGTTTGTAAGTCTGAATAGCCACATACAATTATTTCATGAAAAACATTGAATCGATGAACCCAAAATAATTTCAGCTACAGATATTTAATGAATTTGCCCTTGGCTGTTCTGTAACTTGCCCCAAATACACAATTTTCATTCGAAGTCCTTGCATGACATATGGTAAAATTCAAATACAGACAGTCTATTCTAGAATTATTTTTGTTTTAATTTAGATCTAGGGATGCTTGCAGACCAGCATAGGGCAGCAGTTGTTATCCTAAACACTATAGAGATATAATACAGTTTGTGGCTCTATAAAACTCAGTGCATATCAATTCAGACTTGCAACCTGACAAACCAACCTGTGAACAGCAGGTGGTGGGTAGCTATTTCATGCCCTGAGAGGCAGGAAAAATGGTGGAAGTTAATATTTGAAGGATGGCTATTCATCCAGTTTCATTTCACCGGATGTAACTTGACATCAAACGGTAGAAAAAGTAGAATGTCAGGAAACAACAGTTTTATAAAATGTTTTATATAGGCTGTTTACAAGGTCACCTTAAGTTTCACTACATACCTACTGAGATTTCCTGCTTTGACAAGATATCATTAAAAATTCCTGCAGCTTCTGAAATATTTCAGCAATGTAATCGTTCCAAGTAGTGTTTGTGTCAGAGATTATTGTTTTTAATAAAACCATCTGGATAAACTTCAAGGTATTGTTTTATTAGTTTATGTGATATTTAATTGGTAATCAATCTTTGTCAAGATAAGCAATTTGATCTAACTTAGCAGGGTAACAAAATCAGTTGAGAAAAAATAAAATTAATTTTACTTGTAAACTATGGTGTAGGTATTACTTTTATTAGAATCAATTCTTCTTTTGTTAAATATTTTCCCAGGTTTCCTCAAATCATTTGTGGAAAGACCACCTCACTTAGAGGCCTTCACAGTGTTATACCAATCAAATGGCTGCACCTGGTACACTGCCCGTTATATTGTATATCGATATGAAGTGCTATTTGGATAAAGCAATATATGTAATATGAAAAATGTATCCCCTATAAAATAAATCTATTGCACTTTTATTAAAGATTTGAGATGATTTGTGACTATAAATTGGCATCCTTCATTTTTTGAAAAATATATGGATAAAAATTTTTATTTCTTTGAAACCTTCTGCCAAGTGAATGTTTCAGTACCAACACTAGAATACGTTTAAGACTGATGTAAGTTTAGGACTGGGTGGCTGATTTAGGACAGGGATTAATAGAGGTCACCATGCTATGGCTATGACTGCTGAGCTAGGAAGAAGGCAAAGACCAAGATTGCACTAAAAGTCAAATTTTAGCAAGCAAATTCTGATAAACAAGCTATGTGACTGTGTTTGGAGTTGGTTAGGACTGGAGATTTGCTTTTTAGGAGGTTCTAATGAAACACAGCTGGAAACGAGTCCATTGTGAGACTATCAGAACATGGAAACGGATAGCAGAAGCAACTGGATGGGAAGAGATCTAAATCTGACAAGGACTAATGACATTACAATTAAGGTTTGGATTCTGGCTTCTGGGGATCAATGCACGAGTGTTAAGTTTAAACATGGGAGGGATCCAGGGGTTTGGCTTTGTCCCTGTTGTCCATGTATTAGGTGAGAAGGATCTCAATGGGAAATTTTGTGGTATATACATGTGTATGAATCTGTATATTTGTGCAAGTAAGTACATAATGCAAAGGAGGTTTAAGCAAAAGTTATCATACAAAGCAAGAACAGTGTGTGCTATTAATTTTCAAGATAACACTAACAAGATGAGAATATTTAGTTGTCATATGTTGCATACCAGAAAAAATTGTGATTACTTTGTAAATAATTTTGTAACTGTCTCCTGCACACTACTTTTTGCACTCAGCCTGAGTTGCCGTATATCCATTTCCAAGACCTTGGGAAAAACCAGAAAAACCCTCACCCAGTGGTTCTGTATGGGTGTATTTCCAAACCAGATTATGAAATTCAATAACCTAGAAACATGGGTTTAAGCCAGTCAGTGCCACTTGGCTTTGAGGCCAAATAACAATACTTTCTCTTATTTGATTTAGTACATGTTAGACGTGACCCAAGGTACTGCTTGGCCAAGGTCAGGCTGGCACCTGGGAACATCCCTTCCTCCTCCCTCCCCGCTTTATGTGAGGTTTGGATCTGAAGGAACCAGGGTCTGTATAGGCCAGAGTGAGGCCTGTGGTCAGATTTTGGAAAGGGTTGCATTTACAGTGCCTCTGTCAGGGGACATTTGATTAAGTTTGAGTCTGGGACTGGCAGGGATCATGTGGGTCATGCACAAGTTTGTGTTCGGATCCATGTCAGCATGCCTAATAACTAGCAGCTCAAATCAGTTTTCCATTCAGTTTTCTCTGCTAGTCTACTTTTCTGCACATCCATGTAACCTCACACAATTTTATATTATGGACATCCCATCTTTTTCTCATCTTTCAGTGGAACATTGAAGGTCATGTATCTTCAAAAAAGGAAAGTAGTATTTAAGGCAATTTTATGCTCCACTGTCTGAAAACAGTGTTAAAGAGGGAATTCCTCTATCTGAAATATCTACTTATGAAATGTTTCTAAACATTGCTGGTGAATATCAAAAACTTTATGGAAAGGAATTCATATTGTAACAGTGGTACCAGTATCTGGAAAACCAAAAATCTTTGTATCTGCCAGTAAACTGACATTAAGAGATTGAGATGACAATTTATGCACACAATTTAAAAAAAACCAATAATGTATAGTACCATAGGAAAGATAAATACATGAAAAACAGAAATTCTGATTGCCATAGATACATTTCAATAAACAGCACCACAGACTGGCCCAAACAAAGTGTCTACTTAGATGCACCAATATAGCTTTCCTGAACTGATTAATTGCCCCATTACAAAAGAACAGAATTTGTTTTAAAATCTGCAACAACTGTAATTTTCTAACTTAAAGAGTTAGAAATTCTCCTTCTCCTGTGTGGTGTTTGTGTCCCAGATGTTGGTCTGTGCAAGTATTTTTCCTGTCCCAACCACATTAGGTAATTATTAAGGAGGACTGTGTCATTTTCCCATGCCTTGGAAATTTTACTGTTGATAGTGGAAAGAGGACACTATTGCATAAAAATTAATATGACATGTGGTCTTTATTAATTCTCATCCACTCCATTAAAATTATTTTCTTATTAGTTGCTTACAGAGGGTTTTTTCTTTCTGCTTTCTTCTTTCATCTTCTTTGCAACTGTTGTGAGACTCAGCTCTTCCTACTGTTTTAAGTTTAAGTTTTATATAAATGCTTGCATTTTCCAGTTGTCTTTTCCATGGAAAATCAGACATCATGGCCGTGTAAGCGGAACTGCTGCCCTGATCAGATACAGTTGTAGATACTCCATAGCAGTGGTGAACCTGATGAAATTTAAGTCCTATGAACCATACTTGACTGGAAAGAGGTGTGGCTAGGAGTCCTAAACAGAGGTACAGAGCTGTAAGGATTTACCTTGTTACAAAAGTGAGTGAGTACATTGAAACCAAGTCCAAATTTTTGTTCTGTTTTGGGTTTTTTTGTTGTGGACTTCTGAGCCCCTGTGTTTTTGATGAGAACTTTAAATCTTCCTCCAGAATCAGAGAGATGGTTTTCGGTTCTGGATCAATGATATGTTTAAGAACTCTAAAAATCAAATCAGATGTATATGCTTATTCAGTTCAAAGTAGCTGTATATAAATATTGGTAAGGTTTATTTTGCTTTAAAAGAGTGACCTGAAAATTGAACAGCCAGCTGAAGATAACTAGATGCCCTCTGAAATAGATACAGAGAGATACACTGTCAGAAGGTGATTCAACCAAACAGTCTTAGACAGCTAACTTAGGCTAAAATAAATTGCCTGCTGGAGGTGTCTATCTTTGTCTGTTTACTTGAGAGAAAGCATAGATGACTAATATAATCTCCCAAAGTCACTCCTCTACAAGCTTTACTCAAGTCCAATAAAATGAACTTTTCCCTCACTTCTAATAGAGGAATTGTACAGCAAACTAATTAAATATGTAACAGCTGTGCAATACACACTTTTTAGCTATGGATTGGTGCTAACCAAACTCCTACACCTATATACCCTAGGTATTTGAAAAACTTCAGGGAAGATTTAAAGCTTTGTAGTACAGGTTGATGTCATTAAGTAAAGACTCTTCTTTCTCTACTGGGAGTTCTCTTTCATGATTCTCATATTTCATTACTTTTGCTGCACAGTCATGGCAGCTTCCCCGTCTAAAACTAATTCAGCAAACACCTCTTTATGTGACCAGTCTTTTTTGATACATTCAAATTATTTCCTTTGATTAGCTTTTTTTATACTCGATCTCAGCAGGATACTTTCTCAGAAATCCAACTATTTGTCTGAAAATTAATGTGCCTTTTTCAGACATCTACTTTTGTCAAGATATAAATATCCCACTTTCTGTCCTGCATGTCACGTGTCCTTAGGAGGCTTCTAAGTAGTGGCTGTCTTCCTTTGTTGTTATTTTCAGAAGTTTAATGAAACTCTCTTGCTGTAGTCGTAACAGAAACCCTTAAAAGCAACCTTCCTTCATAAGCTTGTGCTTCCTGCTTTGTGGAGCATTCTGAAATATGAACATCTGCCTCCCATTTTTATTTGTTAACTGGCACTTAATTTCTCTGTATACTTTTATCTAGGGAGTGCTTACATACATGTGGTACAGAGCATTAATGTCCTGTTCTGGAAGGCTTTCTCACCAATATTAAACTTCACAGATTAAAGCCAGTGTTCAAAATCTCTTCATTTTTTTTACTCCTCCCCCCACCTCTTTCAGCAAGCTAAGACTCACATTCATCTGTTCTATCATCCATTAACTAGACTGCTTTTTTATGTTGTTACTGCAGAAAAAGGCCCACAAGGACAAAAAATCTAGCGTATAGTGTGATTTTGCTTGATTAGAAAAGCCTTACGCTTGAGCACTATGAGGACCACGGATGGATGGTGGAGAGTTGAACTAGATGCAGTCCTCTGAATGGAGAGGACTCAACCATCAATAGCTAGAATAAAAAGTGGTAAGAAAATTATTTGTTTGGCGTGCAGTATTTTCAAAAGTAGGTCCCGTGCTCATGTTTGTGCTTCTTTCATTGCAGGCAAATTCTTTGTCTTGCCTTCCTTGAATGTTAAAATTATGTTTCCTTCCTCATTGACTTTTTTTCCCTATTAAATATCAGCATATTATAATATTACCAGAAAGCATAAGAGCATATAATGTTCTGTCCTATGATATGCATGGTGCAAAGAAGAGCCCTGTTTTAAAGACCTCATAGCCAAAGTTCGAGACAAGGGATGAGATTCATTTGGAGTCTTTGTGGACGTGTTGGCATGTAATTTCAGTAGCTTGAGGATTTCTAGAATTGTTTTTTTTTCAACTAAATACTGAGCACTGTTAAAGAGGATTTAGGAGCAAATGTCTTACAAGCCTACCTCCTTAAAGTAAGGGAGGTGCACTGATCTATTTTGGTATCTAAAATGTAATATGAAGAACTTACTTATTTTCTTTGACTTTCAAGAGCCATTAATTTGATTAATTCAGATGTACAAGTCTGAAGTTATCTGAGACAAATCCTATTCCAAATATCTATACAAGTTGGTACACATTCTGATTTTTCAGATTTTCCTAAATCTGTTGACTTTTAGAAGTTTTTTTAAAAATAAATAATATTAATAAGGAACTATCTCTTTTATTTTTACATTTTTGTTTAAGAGCTTATTTAAGTATGTCCTCTCCCATCACTTCCATGCTCTTTCTTGTAGCTCAGCAGTTTTAATTTACAGAAAAGAGAGGGACACCAGAATTGTCCATGTCTGAGAAACTTGATGAAAAGAATCTCATCTATAAATGACTCAGGCCAATGACAGATGTGGTCTGTCTAACTGAAGAAATACCACCTTTGACTGTATTATATCTGCTAAGATGCAGTAACTGTCTGTGTGGACACTCCTAATCTACCCAGTGTGAAGTAAAACAAGTAGAATGAAGGTGGACGGATCAAATGTTTTTCATCCATTCATGCCCAGTTCTTTTTGTTTGGAATTCTGGGAATCCATATTATTTCTATTGGTCCTTTCCTTGTTGTTTATTGTGTCCTTTTCCAAAATCTGGCTTAGTTGGTGGTTCTTTCAATAGTGTATAGCCATGATGTAAAAATTGGATAGGAAGTGCAAATACCTGAAAAGTTCAAAAACTGATCAGATCAAACAGTAAAAGGAACCCAATACAGTGCCTTTCTATGTATCGTGTCTTTGGCACTCTATTTTATTAAAAAGGTTGTATTCTATGAATCCATTTTAGCTGTGTTTTAAGAAGAGATGTCTGTAAATTCTTTACTTTTGTATAAGAGAACATACCCTCCTGTGGTGTTTATAGATATTTTTCCAACCACATTTTAATGTTTTTGATGGATCCAAAATAATCACTCTGCCTGTTCATTTTGTTGTTGCTGCTTTTTTTTTTTTTTTATTATTTATTACTCAATGTAATGGAAATGTGAATGTACATAAAATAGTGAAGACCTGTTTCAGTTGTCAGGAAATTTTGCCCCTTCCATTGTTGTTTGGTAGAAACAAATGTTATCAAAGCTGTATAAGTTGTGCAGTACTGAAGATCTTTATAATTCCCAGTGGCAATTTTTAAGGTGCATAACCTGCCACCTCTCTGTTTATGGCAGGCAGATATTAACATGAAAAATACTTTAAAAAGTTTAAACAATATATTTAATTTCATTAGGAAATAGAGAATCCACTTGACATTACTTATTTTCTTACATTTAGCAAATTAATTCAATAGGGTTCAGTAGGTTCATAGAGGTTTCTGCCTTCTTGAAATTCACCCAAATTTTCTCACACACTGTTATTTTTAATTACTGAAATCTCAAGAAATGCCAGCTATAATCAGAGTTCCACTCATAAAGCTGCTAAATATGTTTCAGATGTTACATCTCACTTAAACATTTACAGTTATATGTTACATACCAAGGTTCATTTCTCTGAATATAAACATATTACTACAGTATATTGCCAGAGATTTTATTATGGGGTTACAAATGCTTGGTCATATTATAAAACAGAGTATATGTTGGTTTTGCCTGACATGATGTGGGCCAGAACCAAATGACTCTGGCAGTCTGTTACAGTCATGTGTTTCTAGGAAAACATTTAATTTCTTCAAGAGAAAATAGGATTTTGTCATCACTTTGATGGAGCATGAATAGTTCACTAAACTTGAATAAGATTTTCTTTGCTTTACCTAGCAAACTTGAAACCATTCTGAAGCCATTTATCCAACGTCTGCTTAATGTCAATACACAAGTGCTCCTGAGAGCATGAACGAGATTGCAAGTTTTCCATCACCCAGCTGAATGACCAAACTATTGGGCTAGAAACTCTTGTTCACTCTAAAAATCCCTTTTTTGGTTATGAAAGTAGATGGTAAGCTTCTTGGCTGATGTTGAGACTACATATTTCATTTTATTTCAACACTATGTCCCATTAACTTCCTCACAGAGACGCCATTGAAATATGGCCTGGATGAGCAGTGTGGTTGATGATTGAAAACTAGCCAAATGACTGGGACCAAAGAGTGATGATCAGAGGAACGAAGTCTAGTTGGAGGTCGGTAACTAGTGGTGTACTCCAGGGATCAATATTGGGTCCAATCTTGTTCAACTTCTTCATTAATGATCTGGATGATGGTTCAGGATGCACCCTACAGCAAGTTTGCTGATGACACAAAACTGGGAGACGTGGCTGATGATACACCAAAGTGTTTGCTGTCATCTACAGGGACCTTGACAGGCTGAAGAAATGGTCTCAGAGGAACCTCATGAAGTTCAACACGGGGAAGTTTGAAGTGCTGCACCTGGGGAGGAATAACCCCAGGAGGAATAACCTCATGCATTAATATCTGCTGGGGTCTCTGTGTTATAGGGGTAATACCACACAAGACATTTGAAAATATCTCAATCTCTTTAAGAATCAGAGATACGTAACACTGTCACGTTGTTATGATAAGTGTTTTGAACATAATAAAACCCAATAATTTGGTAGGTCATAACTATATGCGTTGTTTAACTTCTGTTGTGGCTTGCAAGCTTGGACAGACTCCTGAAGCATTTGGGCAAATTTTAAAGGAGGACAAAAGGAGATTGAAATCACAGGCTATAGGTTTGATATAAGAAAAGAAACTAATTTTAGCTTCCTAGGAATATGAAATGTCCAACAAAGCCTTCCATAAAGATGACTACAGAATAGGATCACATGCAAGAGTAACTACAGAGTTACTAAACATCAGTGATATCACTGTATACTTGCAACTGAAGCAGAATTTAAACTTAATTCCTCAGGTCAGGTCATTGTTCTGACTTTAGTAACGGATGTTTTAAAGAAAGTGAAGAAGTGAAGAACTCCAATGAAAAAGGATTTAGATTATCATATATTAACTGACAATAGGAGGCAAATGATGAATATGGATTTTTAGATAGCAGGAACTGTCTAATGCCCACTAATGTATTAAGAAGTCAATGTTTCCAGTAATACTCAGTCTAAATCTAGACTCTTAAAACATAACACCTTAGCAAAAAATGGGAATTTGTAAAGGAATCATGTTACTAGTATCCAATCTTTTTGTTTGAATAGCAAAAAGATAATAATACAAATACTTAAATTATGTAAAGAAATTCAATATAATATTACAATGTAATTAATTTGTTGCATTGTGCTGGATAAGAGTAGAGATTTACTCATCCAGATATTACATTGCTATAAATCACATCAGAGAACATGGATTAAATGCAAACAAAAAATGAAAAATAGTCCTGGGGATACCTTCCTTCAATCTCCTGCAGCATCCTGTCTGAAGTTTTTTCATCTTCATATAAATCTTCCACAAAAATGTAACTGTCATCAAAATTTTGTCTAGAACTAATTGGAGAATACGAATGTTTTCAGCAAACATTGAGTTCAAATAGAATATACTTTAACTATATGATATACCAGAGAAAAACAAGCTGCAAATAACAAACTGTGTTTAAGAAAACTCAAGCAAATCAATAGTATATCTTTCTTTCTAAAACTAGTGTTTCTTTTTAAAAGAGCAAATTATAATCCTTTTTGTTTGAACTGTTGAGATTGACCCTGGTGTTAATTAAGAAGGGAAGAGAGGAGAAAAAGACGCTGTTGTTGATAGTTCTGCTGTTCTGCTTCATATGGAGTTCATATTGATAGGATGACCCGTTGCCTACTTCAGTGCATGTAAACAAAAGATGGAGTATCTTTATGTTATCCACAAAAACCGTAAGCCTATACGACACTGCTGATTGAACTGCAGAAAGATCACATAAGAAATATTTGAAGGAGATCAGCAAAAAGATGTTATAAATTCTCAGAATCAAAATTGAATGTCTTAGAAGCCTTAGATTAGGATGTGCCTCAGTCACGCCCTGGCTGTCTAAAAGTTAGATGCACAGCCCAAGATAGTTGGTTAGGCTCTTTCAGGCATCTCCAGTTGGCAGTTCATCAAAATAGGTGGTAAAGATATACAGAAATAAATGTAATTTGGAAATATCTCTTTCCATTGGCCATATAGGAAACCTAAGCATTTGCTTAGATTAAGAATCTGACTTTTCAATGAGTAAAGTTGTGTAGGATGCATTCTCCTCTTTGGATCCAGGAATATTAGAACTCTGTCTTTTAGGAATGAAGTATTTTTGAAACCTATGGAACCCAACAGACATTATTTTAAAATGAGATAGAGAATTTTAATAGGAAATTATAGTGGATTTAGAACCATGCTATACAATTGTCATCCTCAGATATTGATCCCTGATTAACTTAGGCTGGAATAGGTACAAACAGCCTGCAGCTTACCATTGCTTATTAAAATAAACGGATCTGTTACATAATTCAATATTTTCCAATGTATATATTTTAATACATTTTGTTATTTTCCAATGTTTTCTTTTTTATTTTGTGTTATGTTTTTAATAGGAATCTAAAGAGTTTTTAAGATTCTATGTTCAATTGACTGCATTTAAAAAACATTATATGTCTCCTGGTTACTTGGTTTTAACTATTCTATGGGATCATCAGGTAAATTAGGCATTTGTCTTCCTATGCCACTCAAACAGGCATTTTTAGCAGGATCTATTAGTCTCTCTTTTTCTTGGGATCTTCTCTGTTATAATTTCTTAATGGTGCACTGCACCAATATTAGTCGGCTCAAAATGGTCTCTACGAAACTCAAGGAAGTTATTCAGCCTCTTGGCTCCTCAGATTGCTTTTTTCAACGCAGTAATTTGGAGAAATAGATTACTGGTTTCACTACTAATGTCAAGATTAGAATAAGATGCTGCTGCTATCAATGCACTGAGTGACAGATATCCTCCTGCAAAGAGCAAGAGCATCTGAATTTTTTTCTGAAGAATCAAGCTGTTCGGTAGCTCTACTGCTAAATGCCTGTATCAGCACAGAACTTTTAAAAACCAGAGAGTGTATTCTGTCTTTAATCCCCAGAATAGAGTACTTCCATCTATCAACAAGAAAAATACACTGTAAAACCTAGAGGTACCCTTGAAAGAACAAAAGATGTGGCTGTGGTTATTACTCTTGAATGAGTTTCAAATGTTTCTGTATCAAGAAAAACTGAAAGTATCAAAGAATTCTAGAGCACTTAAAAGGTTGCTTTAGTAAAGTGTTTGTGGGAGACAATGCCCTCTTTCAGGTTAGCTGAATGATGAAAAAGTAATTTACATTGAATTAACATACCTGCATGGGTATTTAAAGTATACAAAGTGGTTTATTATCAGCTGAGCTATCAAATAAAATCAGTAAAATGCTTTTCTGAGGATCTCAGGTTCTTAGAATGTTTATTATTTCAGAACAAAAGCAACATCTACAATGATAATGTAAGGTTGTTGCCCTTCACTCTTAGGTCATTTCTTTTAAGAAGCCTAGAAATGTAAAAATGGCTGCTTATATTTAATGTACCATACAACGAAAATGCTTCACCAGTCATACTGAAATTGGCAGAAAGAAAGAGGAGATAATAGACATGAGGACAATAGAAGAAGGAGACAATAGGAGGACACTACACAAGGGAATAAGGACATGTAACATGCAGGAAAACTATTTCAGAGCAATAACCATGACATCTCTCATAGGCTGTGATCCCAAAAGATGTCACAGAATAAGCTACATTAATCATGGCCATTTACTGCTTGTCGAGCTGTCCTGGGTAAGGCTATGATAGAGTTAATTTTCACCAGAACGCTGGGAGGGGGATAGCTGACCCAAAGCAGCCAAGCAGGTATTCGATCCCACTGAGGTCTGGCCAAGTCCATAACCGGGGGGGCTGGCTGGGGGGAGGCGTGGGAATCGAGGGTGGGAAGGGCGTGGGGCAGCTCCGGTTCCCGTTGCGGGTGGTGAGCGCTTGTGCTGTGCATCACTCGTTTGTATTCTCTCTTGTTAGCATTATAGTTGTTATTGTTACTGTTCTCTCTCTCTCTGTGCTGTTGCATTAAACTGTCCTTATCTCAACCCATGAGGGCTGCCCCTTTCTCTGCTGATTCTCCTCCCTGTCCCAGTGGGGGGTGGGGTGCAGTGAGCGAGCGGCTGTGTGGTTCTTTGTTGCCGGCTGGGCTGAAGCCACGACACGAGCTCTGAATTTTTGCATGATTCTGTAGATAACACAGTTCATAATCAGTCAGAAGAACATAAGAGAACAGTCTGTAAAACCATGTATTCTGAGTTAACAGTGTTTCAGGACACAGACAGACAAAACTATAAAATGATCCAGTGACACTGGAGTGATAATTTTTCATTCTCATGTACCACAGAATCAAATCTCTGCCTCATTATTAAAAAACCCAAATCCAAAAATCCCACCAACCAAAAAACCCAACCAAAAAAAAAAGAAAGAAAAGAAACTGTTAAACTGTTGCAACTCATAGGAACTTTAATACTACTGGAGGATGTGTCTACAAATAGATATTTCCTGGCATATCTATAATCTATACTGCTATAGCTGTATTGGTTTAAGATCAGTACATATATTTTCTTTCAAAATAACAGTCATTTTATTTGGAATGATTACTCTAGAGTAATTTTCTGGGACAATATAAGAATTTTGGCATACAGGATTTCCACATGAGAGCTAAGACTAATGGAACTATGGCAGAATAATTAGTTCAGTATATCTATGCCAGGAAATATCTATGTGTATTGTCTGCATTGTCAATAATTATATTCTTTTTACTTACATGCCCTAGATATTTTCTACTGGGTGTTTATGTTGCCCATAGTCTGTCTAGTTGTTCTTGTTTAGAGGACCATTATAAAATGGTCCATTTGTAGATCTGCAGCTATGGAATAGGGTCAGTGCCCTAGTAGCAGATGAGAGACTGGGAGCTGTGTCCAGGGAAGCACTCAAGCAGGCTGAGCCTGAGCCCCAGGATGAAGAAATGAGGGGCAGAAGTCAAAGGCTGCTGATGTGGTGGACAGAGGACAGCATCAGCCCACCTGGCTTGTTGGCCTGGAGGACTTCCTGCTTGACAGGTGCTTGGATCTGAGATGTTGTGGAAAGGCTGCTGAAGCTTGCACAGCCGTTGCACTTTCATGCCTTGCCGCTTTTTCTTACAGGAACCAATGATACTCTCAGGGAGATCCGGAGCATGCTTCAAGTGTGAATATATGACTCTAGGGGTGAGGGTGAAGGACATGGAGGCTAGAGTCCCAGATGGTTTTCTTCTCAGTCCTGCTGGTGAGAACTTAAGGAGGGTATGGATCCTGTGGATTAACAGCTGTTTGTGCTGCTGGTGTCAACAACCGGGATTTGACTTTTATGACCATTGGACACTTTCTTAGGATGAAGAACTGCTAGGAGGATATGGGATTTACCCAACCAAGTCTGGCCATGAACAGCAGGGTGGCTAACTTGCTGGGGAGAACTTCAAACTAAAAATGATGGGGAAGGGAGATGACCCTCAATCAAGAAAATGGTGGATGGCAAGCAAAGGTTGCAGAATGCTCATCACAAAATGTGGTCAGATGGCTGACAGAACTGGAATTCCGCAATGGATAAATACAGGATCTTTAGAAACTAAAGGCCTTGATGGTGAGGAGAAGGAGCTTCTGTCTGTGTGAGAGAGCAGGGAGAGTACACGAAGCTCTGCCTAGGGGTAAGTGATGAGTCATCTGAAAGCTAAGGGTGGGGATTAGAGGAAAGATAGTATGGGTGATGTGGTGGATGTCTACTACAGACCGCCTGATCAGAAAGAATATAGGGCCTTCTTCAGAAAACTAGAAGAAATTTTACATTTGCAGGTCCTAGTCTTAATGAGTAGCATTAACTATCCCAATATCTTCTGGAGGAGCAATACAACAGGAAAGAGGCAATCCAGGACAATTTCCTGACACAGATGATTGAGGAGATAACAAGGGGAGATGCTCTGCTGGACCTGATTCTTACAAACAAGGAAGGACTGCTAGGGAATGTGAAAGTTGGGACCAGGCCTGCATGGATGAGCAAGGAGTTCTTGACTAAGTTCAGACATAAAAATAAAATGTACAAGAGGTAGAAGTAGGTACAGGACTGAAAGGAATATAGAGACACCATTAAAGCATAAAGGGATCAGGTTAGGGAAGCTAAAACCCACCTTGATTTGAATCTTTGGAATAACATGAAGGGCAACAAGAATGGCCTGCTGCTGAATGGGAAAGGGGAGCTGGTAACAAAGGACAGAGAATAGTCTGGGGTACTCAATATTTTCTTCATCTCAGTCCTTAGTGGTAAGAGCGGCCCTCAGGAATCCCAAGCCCCAAAGACTGATGGAAAACTCCAGAAGAAAGAAGACTTACCCTTGGCAGAGGAGGGTTGGGTCAGGGAACACTTAAACAAACTGGTCATACAGAAGTCCATGGGGCCTGATGAGGTCTACCCGTGAGTGCTGAGGAAGCTGGCTGATGTTATAGCAAGGGTACTCTTGATTAACTTTGAAATTATTCCTTTTCAAAAATGTCTTCATTATCTTGATTATCTCTGAAATGAACAGGGGAACAGGGTCATTGCTTGTCTAGTCTTAAGTAAGCCTTGCAACTTTGTCTGTGATAACTGACATAGACGAACTGATGAGTTATAGACTAGGTAATCAGACAGTGAGGTGGACTGAAAATTAGCTAGACTGATGGTCATAGAGGGATGTAATCAGGTGGTTGTATTGCCTTCCATAGGGACTTCAAAAGACTGGAGAAACAGGAAAACAGGAACCTCATGAAGTTCAACAGAAAGGAATACGAAGTCCCGAACCTGGGAAGAAATAACCCAACCTACCAGCACAGGCCAGAGGCCAACTGTCTGGAAAGCTGCTATGTAGAGAAGGGCTTAGGATGCTGGTGGACAGCAAGCTGACCATATGCCAGCAACGTACCCTTGTGACAAAGAAAGCAACCAGCCTCCTGGGCTACATTAGGCAGACCATTGCCAGCAGGTTGAGGGGGGCAATCATTCCCATCTGGTGAGGACTGGTGAGATACACTTGGAGTACTGGGACAGATTCTGGGCTCTCTGCTAAAAAAGAGATACACTGAAGCAAAGGGCCACAAAGATGATGAAAGAACTGGACCCTCTGACATATGGTGAGAGATTGAGACACCTGTGACTGTTCAACCTGGAAAAGAGAAGGCTCATAGGGATCTTGTCCCTGTGTGCAAATACTTGATGGAGGTGGTAAAGAAGACAGAGCCAAATCCTTCTCAGTGGTGCACAAACTGAAATATAGGAAATTGCATTTAAACACGAGAGAAAAATATTTTACTGTGAGGGATGTTGAAGACTTGAACCTGGTTGTCCAGTGACACTGTAAAGTTTCCACCCTTGCAGATGTTCAAAACCCAACCAGGCATTGCCCTGAGCAACCTGCTCCAGTTCACCCTGCTTTGAGGAGAGAGGTTGGACTAGATGATCTCCAGAAATGCCTTCCAGTGTCAAATGTTCTGGGATCCTTTGATTCTGTAAAATATGTATGTTACTGCACTGTTTGTTCTTATGATGATTGTCAGAATTAGCATTTATGAACTCTTGCTTAGTCTTCATAAGCTCCAGTACTCAAGAGCGTTTTTCAGTATTTTCCTTACAGTAATATAGTTTTTCTGGGAAACAGAAATCAGAACACAGTGAAATATTCAGCATCACTCAGTGATTGTATTTTGGTATCATAGTTGTTATATCTATTTTTCATATTTGTTTTAAAGATGATAGAACTAACACATCCAATGTAAGATTATATATTTCATAGTCTAATATATGCTCACACAGAGAAGAATTTCCACATGATCTGGCCATCATGAATGGATATTTCTTAATTTAATCTGAATATTCATACAGGTTAGCAAAATATACATTGTTGGGGCCTAAAATTTTATAACTGTAGCTTCAAACTACTTTTATTTGTATAAATGAGAGATGTAACAATCTGTAGTGCCAAAAAAATGAATATAATCTTGAAATTTAGTGATGTTGTGACTTCTTACCCCCCACAGGTCTCATAAAACCTCTCTCTTGTTAGCTGCTACCCTCTAGTACAAAGATTTGACAATGGTTGAAGCTAATAAAAAGGGCCAGTGACCTTTTAGGAACCTGCAATGGAAAAGTCAAAATTCAATTGGGAGATTTTTTTCTTCAGCATCTCATAAAGAATGAATGTACTAAATGTCAAGATTTTAGCTCAATAGGAATTTAAAATTCATTGTCAGTCATTCAAACAATGACCTGTGAATAGCATCAGACTAGTCTAGGCTATAGGAAAGGAAGCCACAGGTGCCCCTTGTCCTCAACTTATCTCTGGCAAATACCACTGAACAATTTAGTGAAATATTTTAGACTCACATTTTGCAGACTGTAGTGGGTGGGCTTCCCTCTCTGTCTTTACTTTCAAGGATTTTTTGGAGGGGAAAGAGGAACGAGGTAGTTGTCTATCTCAAATTTTTGTTCCTATAGCTTGCTGAAAGAAAAAACTTCTCTTCTAAAATAAGTCCCAGTGGCTGTATCGCTTTGGAAAGGAAGAAGCAAAATGTTGCCAAGAAAAATCCCTATCACACATGCTGATTGCGTATTTTTGGTGGTGGAAAACTTGATGTTGGCTGGAAACTCTTCATCTTGGATCTCTAGTAATTTTCTGTGCTTTTATAATTTCCCCTTCTAACATTCATCTTTCCAAATATCACAAGGCAAAGTTATGGCATTAATTAATATATCATTAATACCTGGGGTTTTTTGCTTGTTGCAGACATTCATCCCTAGTAAAGGATGGGTTCTACCACAGAGGAGAATTGTTTTTGGCTAACATAGACTTTCAACTCCAGTTCTTAATGGTAAAACATGAATCCATGAAAACCTTACAGCATATTATATTGAGATTCCTACTTAGTATCTATTGGTATTCAGAAACACAGGTTATATGGCCCATTGAATTTAGATTTTGGGCCTGCATCCAGGAACTGCTAGTTTCTTTTCTAGTTCTGCTACTAATCCACTGTTGCATACCTTGGCCAAGTTACCATAACTTTTAGTACTTACTTATAACACCAAGTAACCAGGATGATTAATTAATTAATGGGCCACATAATTAATGGCATAAATCCATTTGCTCCAAGGAATTATATCACGGATTAATTTGATTCAGTGTTTCTACAATACTTTGAAAATATTCTACTAAGTGCAAAATGATATTCAGTCAAATAATAAAGCCAATAATCCTGTGTGTATTTTCACATGTAAATTTTTTAGTTTTACTGTGAAAAATAGTTTAAGGCTAGGAAAGAGGCTGAATTGTGAAAGGAAGATGGCAACTACAAAGGAAAAATGACAACTGGTAGAAAACTGGAGATATATGGTATGATAGAAAATGCAGAAAGAATACTGCTCAAAGGGCATTATCTTTCATACAGAACAGAGACAAAATATCAGAAAAAGAAGATTTATAAAACCAATTAAGGGATGAAAGTGTAAGTGGCCAAATACAGAAATCATAGAATCATAGAATCATAGAATGGTAGGGGTTGGAAGGGACCTCTAGAGATCATCTAGTCCAACCCCCCTGCTAAAGCAGGTTAGCCTAGAGCAGGTTGCACAGGAATGCATCCAGGCGGGTTTTGAATATCTCCAGAGAAGGAGACTCCACAACCTCTCTGGG
>VZSC01012442.1:466775-507544 GCA_013398225.1 Steatornis caripensis | reverse complement strand
GCACGCGTGGATGCATCCCATCGGGACCCATCGATTTGTGGGTGTTCAGTTTGCCTAGCTGCTCTCTAACCCAATCCTCATTGACCAAGGGCAAGTCTTCATTTGTCCGTGCTTCCTCTCTTATCTCCAGAGTCTGGGAGTCCTGAGGGCCAGTCCGAGCAGTGAACACTGAAGCAAAGCAGGTATTCAGTAACTCTGCCTTCTCTGTGTCCAGCGTCACCAGGTCACCTGCCTCATTCAGCAGCGGGCCCACATTTTCCCTAGTCTTCCTTTTGCTGCCAATGAAAGGGCGATGACAATAAATGTGATCCTGATAAAAACAGGTAGCTAGAAAAAGTAGCATGAGAATTAAGACAGTTCCTATAGTTAATAACATGATTCTGTAAGGAAGGAAGTAGTAAAGTACACTTAACTGGAAAGAAGGGGGAGGAAGTGTGTGTATGTGTGTACGTGTAAATATATGACATCAAGAGAGATTCAATACTATCTGAAAGAATAAATGTTAGATGATGCTCTACCTCTACAAGGATTCAGAGTACTTTTTCTCTCTTCTTTCAAACTTTTTGAAGTTGCCAAAGCAAGACAGTTTCTGAAGAAACATGGACAATGTAAGCCACTTACTGTTAAAAATCAATTTACTAAAGGACACGCTGGAACAAATCCAAAGCTGATTTGAAAATTAAAAGGGATATAATTGTGGTAACAGTGGTACCCTACAAAACTGAAGCTTTTGAAGAGGAACAGTATTGCTGCATTGATTGTTTGACCTGTATTGAAAAGGAAACATCAAAGTCAAAGCTTTGCTAGGTACAAACCTTGGTAACTGGAGAGGAGTCCTTGTAGTTAAAGTAAAAGCATGCCGGGGAACACTATGTGCAACTCCACCTCCAGCTGCTACTCCTCCTTGAACAGGTCAATAATGATAATATGTATCCCTTAGGAAATAGGGCCTAAGGTTTTATATTTGTTTTCGCCTGCTGCTTGGCCTTTTCAAAGTCAGAGCTTAAATCAGTGAAACAAGTGACTTAAAAAAACTCCAGTACTGAAGACAAACCACAATTGCTGTCCTTAAAATCTTTTTTTCACTGAGGTAATCATTTAAGAACAAATTGTCTAACCTTTCATCTGTCCCGACCGGGTTATGTCCATAGACAGCATAGAATCAGCCTATCGATAAAAATTGTGGTTGGCAATTTTCTGAAGCAGAACCTGAGTGCATGTATGAATGTTACAGACGCACAGATAGATGCGTGCACAGGATTGAGCTAATCATACTGTCGCTAGTCTTACACTTGATTTCAAGAAGACCATGACATAATAAAATCTTTGGGACAGTTAGTATCTCATGCTTTAACTGGTAAGTAATAAATCATTATATATATTTTGTTCTGCATCTTTCAACTGCCAGGAAAAATAAAAATCCCTTTATACAGCCTTAACAGCATTACTGTCAGCTAAAACTGTTACAGTTCACTGCAATTTCCATTCTTAATGGTGTCTGGTGGTAGTACTAATTCCTTAGATAGTATCTGGCTGCATCATCATGGTTTACACTTATTTCCCGAATTGTATAAGACAAGGTGCATGCACTGTATATCTATTTCATTGCTATTCCATATTCTATGTACAAGCCTTGCATGGAATTCTTTAGTTATATAAAAAGTCTCTTAGTAGATTTCCTAATCAGGATACATTACTCTAAGTATTCAGTGCCAGCATTCACCTGGGTAATTATTGCAGTATTTCTCTAACACCTTCTTTCAGCACCATGCTCCTTACGCTGTTGATTTTAGGAAATAATTTCAAACAAGTAAAGGCTTGAGATTGGCAGGACAGTCCTTCTTGAGGATCTGAATAATAACACAGTCCAGGGAGCTTGTCTCCACAATGAAAAACACCAAAGTCTATCCTCAGGTGTTGCAGAGGCTCACTGAGTTGGGAATCGAATTCATTGCAAAGCAGATAAAACAGTGGTGCTTGAGGCAGGATGAAACAAGATCTAAGAAAATAATCAGACCCTTAAAGCAAACAGACTTAGATGACATTTTCTGAACTGAACAAGTATCTCCATTAAGTGATCATTCACAGCTATATTTATTGACAGGATAAAAGTAGGAGGAAGGAGTTTGAGGACACAGATTGTCCTGGACCATGCTGTCCTGCTAACAAGGAGCCAGAAGGAATGGAGACAGAACAGAAATTATATAGAGCACAGGACACAGCATTATATTCCTTCGTGTTATGATTGTGCCTTGGCTTTCCACATATGGCTGAAAGATATGGCTATATCCCTGGTCCTGGCATTAAAAGTCATTCCTAATTGTATTTCTTTAAGACATAGCTACCACTGAGGACAAAAGTGCCTCATAGCAGCCAAGATATTTTACCCATTCATCAGGGAAAATGTGTTTTCCAGTTCCAAACTGACTGTTTCTTCAGCTACCTTTTGAACTTCGCCGCATGCCAGGATTCCAGCTGCCAATGCAGTTGGGCATGTTAAAAATGCTAGCCTGTCAAGCATGGCAGACCCCAAAATGCCTATGGTAATGTGGGTCTATTTGGAACAGTAAGTTTTCAGTAGCCATTCGCTTCCAGGTGGACGCTGGCTGACTGCCACCAGGATAGGTTTCTCCTCCTGACCTGGAATATGATCATACCAGCCAAAATATTTTGTCTGCTTTTAATGTTCTTAGTGTTGTGCCTCTGCCAGTGCGTCAACAGTTCCATTTGTATTAAGGTTGAATACAGTCTGGAGTTCTTAAAATCTACATTGTCCAGAAAGGGCTTCCCTGATAGTGTCTTTACTGAGATGTGTTGGGTCTGTGTGGAGGGGCTTTGGTAGTGGGAGAGGGGCTATGAGGGTGGCGCCTGTAAAAAGCTTCTCAAAGCTCCCCCAGCTCCAAGTCATCCCCACCTCGGGCTGAGGCCAGGCCATTTAGAGTCAACAGATTTGCCTCTGCGAGAACGTATTTAAGAAGGGGACAGGACAAAGAAATGGCCATTGTGACGTGCAGCAGAGGGAGGAGAGGGATGTGAGAAAAACACCTATGCGGATACTTGAAATCAGCGAGGAAGGAGGGCGAGGAGGCAGCCAGAGCAGAAATTCCCCTGCAGTGAGAGGGCAGGCTGTGCCCTTGAAGCCCACTGAGGGTCTCAGTGGAGCAGCCTGTGAAGGATCATGGTGGAGCAAAGAGGGATCTGCAGCTCGTGGAGGACCCCACGCCAAAGCAGACTGTGACGCTGTGGGAAGCCTGTGCTGGGTCAGTGCTGCCCTGAGGGGCTGGACCACATGGGAAGGACTCCTGTCAGAGGGGTTTGTGAGGGACTGTCTGGCATGGGAAAGACTCCACGCTGGAGCAGGGGAAGCGTGTGAAGAGCCTTCCCTGCCTGAAGAGGAAGGAGCGGCAGAGACAATCTCTGGTGAACTGACTGCCCCCCCCATTCCCTGCCCCCCTGCGCCGCTGAGGGGGGAGGAGGGAGAGACATCGGGAGTGAGGGGACTCGAGCCCGAGAAGGAGGAAGGGGTGGGGGATGGTGTTTTTGAGATCTGACTTTTCACATCTCTTTATCATACTCTGTTTGGATTAGTGACAAATTAAATCGATTTTTCCCCAAGTTGAGTCTGTTTTTCTGCCTGTGACCATAATTTGTGAGTGAACCTTCCCTGCCCTTCTCTCAACCCACCAGGTTTTGTTACATTTTCTCCTCATCACAGTGTGGGGGGAGGAGTGCTTTATTGCTGGTTGGGCCTAAACCATGACATGAGTGTAAGTCAAGCTTGTTAGTTGGTTCCTGGCTTTTCCGTCAGTTTCCAGACTAGTAGCCTCTTTTACCTTCATTTTTCTTTCTGAGTCTTCTGTCAGTCTGTGGCTTTGATCTCAGTTACGGAGTGTCTATGGTACACAGAAGTTTCTCTACTCGTATGTGCTGCTTTTGGCTGGGATAGAACTAATTTTCCTCATAGTAGCTTGTATGAGGCTATGTTCTGGATTTGTGTTGATATTCCATGGATGTTTTAGTTACTCCTGAGCAGTTTCAATGACTTTTCTGCTTCTCACCCTGCAAGAAGTTAGGAGGGGACACAGCCAGGACAGCTGACCCCAATGGACTAAAGAGATATTCACACCATATGACATCATGCTCAGCAATAAACTAGGGGAAGGTTGATGGGGAAGCCACTGCTTGGGGGCTGTCTGGGCATTAGTCGGTTGGTGGCGAGCAATTGCATCACTTGTCTTTCTTGGGTTTTCTTTCTTTCTCTTATTTTCCTTTTCATTGCAATTTAATATTATTATTTTATTTCATTTCAATTATTAAACAGTTTTTATCTAAACCCGTGTGTTTCTCACTTTTACCCTTCCAATTCTCTCCCTCCATCCTGTTGCGGGGGGCAGTGAGCGAGTGGCTGTGTGGTGCTTAGTTAACCGTGACATTGTACTCTCACCTAATTAGATATGAGACATCTATAGGCTGATGCCACAAGGCTGCTTAGCATAGTATCAAGCCTGCGCATATCTTTTAGTTGCATGCATTAGGACACACTGCTGTTCTTTTGCACCTATGTGGTTCCAGAGCTGACATAACTTTTACCTGGCCAGCTAGAAATACATGCACAAAGGCCTTGTATCTGTCTTTTCTCCTCTTCAATGAAATTTTTTAAAGTGGGAGAAAAACTCAGCCAATCCAAATAATTACTATGTATTTGGAGACCCAGAAAAGAATGAGAAAAACATGCCTTTCTACCTCATCATGTTAAACACAGATTCCTTGATATAAGAATTTTCTTGGTATTGCAGTCATAATTATTTACAGTCATAAAAATATCCGTAAATAGACTAACAGTTTTTCCAGTTTCTTCTTTCTTTGATGAATAACAAAAATGGCAATAGCTTTGATATAGTCACTGGGAAGTAACAGATTCAAGGCCTTGACGATATGTATATCTGTCTCTACAGAACTTCAGTAATGCATTACCAAAGTTGAGCAACACAACTGTAAAACACCTGTAATATTTTTATATAATACATACTGAAAAAGCAAGCTCATCCTAGCCATTTTTGGCCATGAGAAACAGCCTCTGTGGGTAGAGCAGCAAAAATTGTGGCAACAGTTAGTCTTTTACTGTTCAGTACTCTCTCCTTTTTGAGGAAATTACTTAATATTAGGAGAAGATTCCTAAATAAAGTTCTAAAAAATAGCTTGTCTTAAATACCCAAGGTCCCCTGATGCTACCAGCACAGACTTCCTTTATCTTCAATGAGCTGAGTGGAAGAAAGAAAAAAGTCAAGAATCAACACATTGTCTTGGACAACTAATATCAGGCATTGGAGCAGGGCTTGTGCATCACCCTTGGACAGCCTTAGGGGATAACATTACAAAATTACAAAGCATTAAAGCAGTCAGCAAACTGACTAGCAGAGATGTGGCCTCCCCCTGTTACTGTGGAAAATACTACTTAAAACTGCAGAGATGAAAGACCTTTTAATCTATTGAGGGAAGAATAAGATTCAAGTGAAATTTTGTAGAGAAACTTGGTATAATTCTGCAGATATTTAGTTCTGCTTATGGCATTAATACCATCAAAAGAACATTCGGAAACTAAAGTGGAAATGGTAAGAAACTGACTTTAACAAAATAAATATTTAACTTGTAGGGCGGCCAAATTTTTACTTGTAGGTAGAAGTGACCCACATTCAGCAGCTCTGCAAAGCAGCCTGCAGCAGTTTTATTACTTATTGGAAACATACAGCTTATAGACAACCACAAATCCCAGGACATGCCACTCCTGAGAAAACAGATATTTTTCTTATCCCTCCCCTGGCCCAGAACCAGATTAATCAAGCTTGAGGGACTGTATGCAGAGAGCCGCAGGCTCTCCAAATTATCACTGCTCTTCTCTTTTTAAAGTAGCTGTTAGCTACTTTCAGTAAGTTGTTAACTCTTGTAGATTTGCAGTGCAAGGCCTTACTGGGATGGTGTTGCTTCTCTCACAATATAGCAGGCTATTTTCTTCAAAATTTTGCCTTAGTGAACTCCTGGTTCCATCGTAAGAGGGGGGAAAAAAAAAAACCCAAAACAGGAAACAATGCCCAATCTAATTTCCACTTCAATAGTAATGTTACCCTCCAGTAACAGGAAAACTCACTGATTAGCAGTTCTTGATGACTAGGAGTCATCTCTCTGGTGAAAGTGACCAGTAACTAAGATACAGGCAATGGCCTGACAGTGGAATTTTGACTAATGACAATAGACATTAGATTAGTTTTGGACAATTCCTTTCTCTTAGGAAAAATGCGAAGAGAAGAAAGCAAATTTGTAGTTGTGGATTGCTTAGATATTTTAATCTTGCTTTTGTAGTGTCTCTCTGGTAGAAGAAAATTATACTTCTAAAATCCTAGATAGTGAAAGGACGTGTAAAGAAAATGTGAAGAAAACTCCAAAACATCCTCTTATTTTTACCAGTTTTATCTTCTTCAGTCTTGCTCTCTTCAGTTTTCTGATGCTTGCTTCTATTTGCTACATTTCGTTTATCCTTATATTCCTCCTCTACGGTTTCTCAGTGTGTGAATATTTGAAATACCCTCAAGGTACATATCCAGCCTTGTATATTCAATTCAATTTCATTATGTTTGTAGATTTCACTCCTGAAAGAATAAACTCTGCAGCATGTGGTGAAACAATAAACTTTTTGGTGCATTCTGAAAATTCTGTTATTGTTACTGATGTACCTGTCTGAAACGGCTCAGGATTTTAAAATCCCTCCACTTTTGTTCTGTCTGCCCCTATTTTTTCCCTTTTTGTATGATACATCTTCACATATATGAAGGTTTTCATATATATGAAAAAAGCTCTTGATTCTGCATTTATACACTAAAACCATGTTTAGATTTTGTTTAGTGTAATAATACTACTAAATTGTGGTAGTAATAGTCATTCCATATTTATACTACAGAAACATCTTTTAAAAAAGAACTAGGAAAGTTATTATTACTGCCTTTTCTCTAGTCTGCAGAAGCTCCCACTGTGCATGATATAGTTTTCAAACATAAAAAATCTTTATACTTATGTGATCCCTGTTATCATAGAGTTTGATCACCTCACAAACAACGCATTTATCTTCACATAGAGATCTGTTTGAGGTAGGCAAGTGCTAATTCCATTCTGTTATTCAGGAATAAATATCGTAATGGGAACTTAGATGCCTAGATCTCAAAGACCACTAGAAGTCTCATCTTTAACTAAATATGGGTGAGGTTTTTCTCAGATATGAACTACCTATATATATTGTTAGTTGTGTAGGTACCTTATATCACCGAGAGAGAGATCTTCCATAAATTTGGGAGGTTAGATATATCTCTTCACACGAAAATCTGTTTTACAACAGCATGAATTAGTCCCTCAGAGTGCCTGATCCTCTCTTTGGCAGAGGGAGACTGGTTGATCAGCTTGAAATTAGGTGATGGAAGTTAGATGAGATGACTTCATCTCTAGCTGACTTATCTGAGATTGTGTGAAAAGAGGATCCTTTCTGAAGCCTCAGATCTTTCAGTTTTGTCCTTGTATGCTGACCCGCTATCTTCAGAACAGTAACATGCAGATATAGTCTCTTTAAGTGGATCTATCTGAGAATTTGAGAACTGTATGATGACTTTAGGGGACTTCACTTTTTGCTTACTTCCTTATACACCAGGTATAACTTATATAGATGGTGGGGTGTATTCAACTTGAAGTGTAACTTGCTGGTCTTCTGTTTCTCTCCAGCATCATTCCACACATCTAGACTTTGTCTTTTCTGAACTCAGATTATTTTTATCTATAAAAAGTCTTTACAGCACATTGGAGACAGCATGGATAGAAGAATGATTTTTGTATTACTAACACATTGAAATTCCACTAAAATAAAAAAAATCTTGTAAAAAATTAATGCCCCAAATAAAAAACTGCCAAAGAAGCTAGGCAAAAATTTTGTTCAGTTTTTTCTCCTTTCAAGTTCATTATCATTTTTTTATTGTTATTGATTTTATGTGGACTGAAATTAGATATAATACTGATAGCAGCATAAAACCCAACCAACAAACAGAAGATATACATGTAAGTTAATTCCATATAGGACTTTTAAGATCAACAACTGAAAATTCTTCCTAATTCTCACTTTATGTTTTTATTCCTTGATTTCTCGTCTGATTTTTACTAGAGGCTTATTTTTTAGAAATTAATGGTCTAATGCAGAATCTTAGAAATAAAGGAAAACCTTTGTTAGTAGCTTTTTTTTTTTTTAGTCCAAAGCACATGATGATTGTAATTCATTTTCTTACATTTTCTTTCTAAAATTACCCAGACTTTCAGTGTAATGCTCTGTACTGTAATGCTGTACATACCCTAGCTGTTGTTTTGCAATGCTTAATTAATTTTAAACTTACTGTACTTCATCATTTTTCCTTACTTTTACTACTCTTTGTATTCAGTATGTAATACAGGATGATATTATTATGGCAATTGGTGTCTAGATTTCAGTCCAAGATCATTAATCCTTAATTTATAGGATATCTATCTATAGGATATAGGATATATATAATGGATATAGGATATATATAATGAAGTTTTTAAGAACTTCAATGTGTATTGCAACTTAACTGACTGAGAGTGCTGGCCAGGTTAATCTTTATTCACTGGAAATAATGTACTGAAGTAGGTTCGGTTTGTATTATATAAATATTGATTAAGTCTATCAACATGGAGAGCTAGAATAATGTAATCTGTATGACTGTAAGAAAGTAAATGTGTGAACATACGATCAGAGTTTTTATTTTCTTCATGTAAGAAAATAAAGAAAGATTAGGTAAATGTTTAAGGAAAAACAATAGGAGAAAGAGACTTTGGGAACCTAGGTCTGAATACTTCCAAACTAAGCTCTTACATAAGATGTCTAAATAGGATTGCAGCTAATTCATGTTCCCTAAATAGGAGATAAGTAGGCATATCCAAGTGGTGGTGTAGACTGAAAACCCCTTTGGAGACATTTATCTCTCACCCTTGATTATAAAGAAAGTTTAGACTGACAATTTCCTAAACAGCATCACAGCAAAGCTCTTAAATTTAGATAGGAGGAATTGAGGCCCTAAGGGATGCTTCATCAACATTTGCAATGAGTAACTGAAGAACTGAATGAGGGAAAGTATTCATTGAAATGGGAAAAGAAAAAAACAAGCTCAACCTTCAGTCAATAGGTGTTCACTGGAAAATTAATCCAAAGACCCAATAAAAAAAGTTAATTTCATTCTCTCTAGATATTTTCTAATGAAAGCTTATCACCAAAGGTATTTATCCTGTGCTGACTAAATTGTTTTGGATTTGTTCTGGAATCTGGAAAGTGGCTGCATCAGATAAATCTGAAGGTTCTTCAGGAACATTTAGTCCCTCTGAGCTGATCTTGGTTCAGTTCTTCTGGGTCAGGGATTTTAAAAGGGAAAAGAGAGAAAGACATACAGTTATCTTTAAACCTGTAAAATGGCTGTAAGTAATTTTCTGTAATTGCAGTTTTTAGATGCGTTTTTCTTCTGTCTTGCTAAAAGAATTATTTTTACACACGGCTTTATTTCTAGAAGTAACATTTTAGGACAAAGGGAGAAAATTCTTTTATGAACAAATTGCTCTTAATAAATAAACCACTTGTTCTTGGATTGAAATTTTTTATTAAGTTACATCACAAATTACTCTTTATTTTTTAATAGTTGCTTTCATTTTTTAACTAGCTTTTTCTGAAATAGCAGATTGACTACAAACTACTACTGTTGGGCTTTAGAATCGTTAATATGGTGTTGCTAAGACCTGAGACTCATCTTCATGGGCTCCTACTCCCACTGAATTTCCACCATTTATAAATCATATTTTTTTAATGATGAATTATTTTGTCTTTGCTCAAAGAATAAACTTACCATTTTCATTATTAATGTTGCTATTGCAATTTCATATCAGGGCTGTAATTTCATTGTAGTAAGCATGTTGAGTGCTCATATGTGTACATACCTATATAAAAGAAAGATACAGTCCCTTCACAATCTAAATGTAATATAGAACAACTTTGATCTATAATCACTGCTGTGTCTTAAAATATGAAATGTATTCTTTCCTACTTCTGCATCAGAATATTTTTTTAAAAAACCCAATAATAATTTCATCAGGCATTACCCTTTCCTACCATTCCTATTTTTCTCACTTAGGTGCTGTCTGCTACTTCCTCGGTGTTAGTTTATCTGAAGTGACAAATAGTTTAATGAGTATTTTTAAATTATGGCTAGTGATGTATAGTCACATTTTGCTGTTGTGTAGATGAGAATTGTTCTATTTTGATCTGTAAGTATATTCTGTTTTTTGTTTGTCAGACAGTGGATGTATGGAGATTTTTGTGTTTTGTACAATATTTGTTACACAGAATACACTTGAATGTACGTTTTAAATAATAGTTGCTTTTCTGTTATTTCTGATGCATGCAGATATGGATACAAAGATAGATATAGACAGATATACTGTATGCACATATATGTAATATTTTTAACACATATCATAAAGAAAGTTTTGCAAGTCAAAGTGTCAAATTTACAAAAGTCATTATTTTCAAGTTGGAGCTCTTATTCTTCATTGTTAACTGAGGTGTGCAACTTTTAGGAACAGAATCACAGAATGACAAAATAGTTGAGATTGGAAGGGAACTCTGAAGGTCTTTTGGTCCAACCTCTCTGATCAAGCAGAGCCACCTAGAGCTGGTTGCCCAGGACCATGTCCAGGCAGCTTTTGAATATCTTCATGGAGGGACAAAGAAAAAAATTGTGTCCTGGTGTTCTGATAGCTTCTCCCGCATTTCAGTCTGTGCTTATTGCCTCTATTCCTCTCACTGAGCACCACTGAAAAGAGCCTGGCTCTGTCTTTGCACTGTCCCTTCAAGTATTTATATACATTAGAAAGATCCCCCTGAGGCTTCTCTTCTCTGGGATAAGCAGCCCCAGCTCTCTCCACCTTTTCTTGTAGAACAGATGCTCCAGTCTCTTAAGCATAATTATGACCCTTTTCTGGACTCTTTCCAGTATGTCAATGTGTATTTTTCCTGGGGAGCCCAGAGCTGGACAGACGACTCCAGGTATGGCCTCATCAGTTCTGGGCAGAGAGGTAGGATCATCTCTATCAATCTGCTGGCAACACTCGTCCTAATGCAGCCCAGTATGCCATCAGTCTTCTTCGTGTCAAAGACGTATTTTTTGGCTCATGTTCAACTTGTCCAGCAAGACTCCCAGGTCCTTTTCTGCAAATCTGTAAAGAATCTTGTTCTCTAAAATTTGAATAATTTCTTGAAGGTATCTGCCTTGTTCCATGATTTGCATCCAAAAATAATGCAATTAGCATGTGAAGTAATGTGGGATATGTCCAGCTCTATGTGCATAATCTAGAAACCATCAAAAAAATGTTAATCTATACTGAAATAGGTATTGTACAACAGCTCACTGGGAACTCACTTTAAAGAGTACCTTTTACTTATTTATCGTGTAATACTTCCTTCGATGTGAAATAAGAATGCATTTATAAGCTAGTCATGCATTTCTGAACTATTACTAGCTAATTATTTCTCAATAGTTCCACGTGTAGACAAGCTTTAAATGCAAGAAGTACTTACATTTCCTTTTGGAGTAATGTAGTTGAAACAATATAGGCATGACTCAATGTAATGAGCTATAAAGAAGGGTCTGAGAATCCAAAAGCTTTCCCGGTGAATTCATAGATACAGGTACTGATTTGATCTGTTTGTTTCTGAGGTAGAAACAGATACGGAAAGCCAGCAGGCAGTATGCTCCTCAGAGAGAGGAATCCTGGCCATGTCAGAAAGCCCAGCACAGAGATTAAGAACAAGAAAACTGTCAGTTCCTGTTTGCTTCTACTTCATTTAGGACAACGAGACTTTGTGTCCATTCTGTGAAGGTAAATGGGATGGCACCAAAAAAGCAGATACCGGACCGGTATCTGTTTCACATCATGATGGAAATTTAACAGTGAGACATGAATGCTACCTGTCCGGGTCAACAATATATAAGTGCATAAAGTGACCCAGTATATTGGTTTAGTTCAATGTTGCAAAAGGTTTAAAAGACTGTTGAGCAGGAGAGAGAAAGAGACAATAGGGTATATTGTTACTGAGATTTTCATGGAAAGAAAACAGTCAGGGACAAGGACGTAAGTCTCAAAATAATAGGGATCTTCCCCAGATGACAGAAAATAATAAGCCTTAGGAAAAGATAAACAGACTGTTTATCAGAGTTTTTCCTGTGAAATGTTTTGGTTTTAACAAAACAATTATTTGTTTACTGGTTTCTTGAATGCTTTATACTGACACCATGGGACATCAGTGCTATTGACGTCAGTCTGTAATGAGTATATAAAAACTTCAACCTGAGAGAAGAGGCTGCTTGTAGCTTGACTCCTGCAGAGGTGACTCAAAGGCACCATTTAGACAAGTTTCCAATGCTGTACATCTCTTGTTTCTGGTCCTCTGACTGCCTAAGTCAGGTAACTGGTGGCAGTGCACCTATTTGCTTGTGTTTCACATATATGAAACTCCAAGTGTAGTGCTGGAAGGGAGCAAGGAAGGGGAAAAAAAAATGTGATTCAAAACCTGAAAAGAGTCTGAAAACCAGCCAGGTTACACACTCAGATTTCAGAGTGTCATACTGCCTTATGCATGAGTTCAAAAGTAACAGAAAGATCAGGAGGTTTCCAAGTTTAACCTTCACTGGTGGTGAAGGCCCCCTACTGAAGACTTTGATACCATTAGCTGAGGACATGTAAACTCAGTGATTCCTGACACACAGGTTTTTATTGGATCTATCATCAGGACTGGATATTAGCCTTACATCTGATTTAGTGTATGTACTGTAGAAATCCTCTTTAACGCATCTCTCAGGAGATCATCTGTGGACTCATTTAACTTCTGCAGAGTGCAAAAAATCTTGGAGAGGAAAAAATATTCAACCAAAGGGACAGCAATATAACACAGTATCTGTGTCATTTTTACCTCCAAAAGGTTTATTTGTATAGCTGAACATGGCTTTGATTCTGATTTAGGGATTAAAATTAGCACTTAATTTTGTGAAGATGCAGTGGTGATAGCTGAATGGACTGTTATGCCTTCAGGTGAGAAAAGAAGCTGAACAGTATTTGTAAGAGGCATGCTGGAATTCACTACAATATAAAGACAAATATTTCTAAGTAACTTGTGACTACTGACTCTTGTGGGCAGGTATTTTGCTAAAATGCTCCTCAAAGACTCTTTAATCTTCTTCCATTGCTAAAGTACTCAAGCAAGTTACTAATGAGTACTACAGTATTGCACAGATGCTATGGTACCAAGTGACCAGAGGGAAAGACACAACAGTAAGTGGAATTCATTGGAGTAGGTGGGGGGTGAGGAAAGAGAAACAGTCAAGGACAATTTCACTTAGACAAATGAGTAGGATAAGATCTAAAGCCATGAAAACAAATGAGGAGGCTGAGAAAGAAACAAATGAGCAATAAAACAAAACCCCACAGGGCAAAGCCATGCTTGTGATGAAGAGAGCCAGCAGTATATTTTAAAAACACAACAAAAGAAGAATTTTATGCACAGTTTCACCTATAAGCTGACATGAGGAAGTCTAGAAGTTTGTCTGCTGTTTTTCAGGCATTGCACCTACCTTCCAAATCAGACTAGGTCATAAAATCACCACTGAGCTTCTCATGAATTAACAACTTTGAAAATTATTTTTCCAGTGATGTATCTCCTAAATAATTCAGGTGTATTCTGATGTCTCTATTTAAACCAACAGCAGTCGCACAAGTGATAGGATTACTGAGTCCTACTCCAGATAGAAAACAAAAAGATTACACGAAGCCGTTGTAAAAGACAGTTCATGTTGGAGTGACTGAAGGAAGAATAAGGTGCGGGGTGGATTATAAGGATGGTAAAACAAGGGACAACAGACACAAATTGTACCTTGGGTGGTTCACACTGAATGTTTGGAAAAACAACATCCTCGGAGGGTTGGGTAGCACAGGGAAAGATTACCCAGTGAAACTGTGCTATGTCCATCCTTGGGGCTGTGCAAGACTTGACCAGTCCAGCCAAGCACTGACCTGCTCTATGACTGGGACAGTTCTTGTGGGGAGGTTGGACTAGACAACCTCCAGCAGACTGTGCCAACCCTTGTTTCTCGTGTTCTGTGATGGTCTGCTTCTACGAAACCTTTTCCTTTGAGATAACTGCTGCTGCTGTTATGACGCAACAAATGGGATCTCCAGGTAAAATACAGTAGCAAATAAAGAAACCCCTGTGGAACACAGAAAAGATGAACAGCAGAATTTATGGATATTTACCTAAATTCCTGGGGTTGTTTTACCATATCATAAACATCTGAAGAGTGGGCATTTCAGGAATAGAACCCTAATCCATAATATTTGTTCTGTAAACAGAGTAAGCCACTAGCAAGCACATACCTGTTATGTGCCTATCTCATTTCCTGAGGCAAAAGTGAAGAATTCGGCTTTTGTATCCTATTCATCTCTCCTGTCGCTTCTCTATGGTTAGAATATACTTCTCTGATTTCTTGCTGTGCTTCTTGCTGGGGATCCTGATTCTTTATGCCTAACATGCTGTCCTCCAAATACACTACAGCAGCAGCATTAGTCACTTCAGGACAAAGTGCTCTTGGATACAGCACACTGTTTTCTTCAACAGACAAGTAAAATGGATGGTATAGCTCAGACTGCTTCTGCTGTAGCTTTTAATGTCTCTGACCTCCTCCAGTCTGATTGGAAAGCAGCACATAGGTAGTGCCTGACTTAACCTTTGTACAGACACTTAAAATTGTGCATTGCAAGTACAAAACACCACTGGTCTGATTTTAGGGGTGGAGGAGGATGGATGGGATGTATTTTTTGCATATACTTTCTAAATATAAGATATAAGGCATTATTCTCAAAAAAAAATTCGTATCAGAAAGAATATTTTTCCTTATTTTCTTTATAGTGTTTCAGAAACAGTCTGAGCTGGGGCTTCTGAAAGTCTGTGGTAGATTTTGCCAAATATTGTTCATATTGGATTCTGTGGCAGATTATGCAATGTATAAGAAATTTCTTCAGGCAATTTCACTAACACTTACAAACCCTAGCAAATGCCAGGAATCTTTCCTTTCTTTAGGGAGATGCTCTAGATAATTCTGGCTTTTTACTTTTGTCCAGTCTTGGAGCGTTAAACCTTGCATTTCTAAAATATTTTTAATTCCCACGAACTGCTCTCTGTCTTTGTCCCTCACTTTCTTTATGAAACCCCTAGAAAAATCTTTCTGTTTACAGTGAAGGCAAGATTCATCTCGCCTAACTTTGGCTGCCTAAAACTTAGGCATCAAATCTAAGCTAGTCATTAAGGCTGTAGTCTACAGCTGTGAAAGAGTGAGCAAGAGAGTGATTCATCCTACAGGTCTTGGACAGCTATTTGAGGATGGCATGAAATTTCCTCTGAGAGTGCCTACTTATTTCCTCCTCTGACTACATATGGTGCTGCTCACTCAGCTTCAGAGAAAGTAATGTTAACGCACTGGGCCTTTTCCTTGGATGCCTTTCTAGGCTGCTTAAGATGACTACACACCACCAATTTCTGTGGAATGAATCCCGATTCATCTGTGACTGACAATATTTAAATGAAGAATTTTGAGTCTCTGGTGATGTAAAGATGCTTAATTTTAGTATTCATATTACAGCAGGATTTGGAAAACGGCTCATGTTTGCTGTGAAAAATCAGGGTAGCTGTGGTTAGTGCCTCATTCAGCTTAAAACCTTAGACAGAGATCTGGAAAAAAATAGTAGTTTGCATTTTATAAACTATTATGTAAATTCTTTCTTTTCAGGTAAACACTGTGGAAGAGCCACTTTTCAAGATGTTTGTTGTTAGATATTTGTGTAAAAACAATATACAATGGAACAGCATAAAATTTATATTTTATAGGGATATTCTGCTAAATTGGGTGAATAGGGCATGGTCCAGATTTTGTTTTGTGTTTGAATTGTGCCTTATGTAACTGTGTCTGAACTTTGCCTGGACTCATAGGTATTGCCTCAGTGTGAATCTCCTTAAGACTCACTGTTGTCAGCTTTTCTGGTCAGTGACTTTTAAAATCAACACTACATTAACATATATTTGGAAAGACACTCCTTTAACAAAAACGCCACAGCCTCTTGTATCTCATTTTAAAACAAAAGTTTCTGCTCTGAAGAAGCCCTATATCCTAAAGACACTCTACATCATGGCAACACTGTGGAATTTACAGGTTGTACAATATGATTTTGTTTCTGGATTTTTTATTGGGTTTGCTTAAGGTTAATTTTCAAGCCTCTGTAAATGATTAGCAAATGTTAAAGTAGCTCCATGCAAAGACTTTATAGTACTAAAAGAAATTTAGAAACATGGTTGTTTAGATATAATGAATAATCATATTTAGGAGGATCTGAGCTAACACAGCCAGAGACAGCATCTTGTCTTTGTCTTACAGTCCATGGTTCTAAGTTGAAATGTTGAATAATTTTTTTTGAACAGAGTGTTTTTCTCCGAAAAAATACAGAATAGTAATTTTCAACTTTTTTTTTATTTTCATTTGCCTGAGCTGTTTGTTTCTAAAACATGCTTAGAAATATGAAAATGCAAAACACTTATTGATTGTTTCTAAATGTTGTTATCTTTTGAATTTTCATTCAGTTATTAAAATAACTGTACACAAGGTTACGAATAGGATAAAACAGTAGATCTTATAGGAATAAAATAGTTATTTCAACCTGAAATCCTTCTTTTCTTTGTAACCTGCTTTTAACTTTTTTTTGTTCGGTCTGATTAAACGATGTTGATTATTTGATAATCCCCAACTTTGTAGAACTATTTAAGGTCAAAATATGCTTATTATTCATTTAGAATCACTTGTCATGATACTTGAAGGTGAGGGTGATTTCCTGATTTGGCAGTGTGCAGTTAATATCCTTGTGAGATCTGACTTATGGAGTGTTTGCAAAGAGATGCAAAAGAAAAGGTTTTCCTGCTCTTACCAACCGCAGGACCAAATTAATCTCACCTAACAAATCCTAGTATAAGTTTCATTAGTGCACCTTGAATGCATAGTTCTGTGGTGAGCTATACCATGTGATACACCAGGCACCGAAGCACATGCAGAAGTTAATTTTTTTACTTCTTATGAAGTCCTTCTTCCTCCCTAGACACAACATAAATCCTGTCATAGTTTGGTTATCCTTTGTTCTGAAGACTGGGTATGGATTAATGCATTCAGTTCTGTCACACAAGGTGCATCATGTACTGTACTACTAAATATTAAATAAGATCTCCTGGTTAAACATGACAAAGACTATTTCTTCTCCTTTGTTGTCATGCTAACAAGGAAATAATTTGGTTAAATGGAAAAGATAAATCAAAAGGTGTCACAGTTCCTCTTCTCCATGATGATGATGATGATGACTGTTGGTTTTCTCATTGTTATTATTTGTATCATAGCAATACTGAGAGATCATAAGATAGAAATTCACTAACTGGAAGCCCATGAAAACTGTAGTTGGGGCTAGAAAGATCACTGTACTTGATATTATTGTTCTATGGGCCTAAGTAATGCAGGGAGACCAGTGGTTTTTGTCCCAACAGGGAAGAAAAATCTCTTGTTCTCTTTACTTATTACCATTGTCTCATACTTTGTACAAATTCCCGTAAGTTGTGTAGCAATGAGACTAGACACTACAGATGAAAAAGACTTAGCCCCATCTGAGCAATGCTTTCTGTGACAAGCAAAAAGGAAATACAGGTGGAAAAATTGGAAGCTGTTTTTGATCTCTTTGGTAGAGGAAGAACTAAACTATATATTCACTGAGCTGTAGTAGAAGCCAAGTCATAGATGACAAAGAACAGCTTCTCGTAATAGTTTCTTTATAGCTGTAAGAAATTATTTTCTTCTATGCTGTAGCAAACAACAAGGGCATCAGATATTTTATATTTATCCTGGAATGCCTGTTCAAGGCAAAAAATCTTGTTTCATTTATTTTTCAACTGGGAAAAAAAAAAAGGAGGAAAAAGTCTACTGCTAGTAATGTTACAAAACGCAACTAAATTCATCAGTGTAACTACCTAGGAAAGATGCAATTTGAGAGCCTCTTGAACAAAAATTACTGCAGAAACATCGGTGGTTTAGTAGCATATTACATTGTAATCTACAAGTAGTTAGAGCCAGGTTTATACCTATCTAACTGTTCTCCTGACAAATCCTTGAACATTGCCGCCAGGGAAGTTTCTCCACTGCTGATACACTCTGCAAAGAAGTAGCATCTGTTTTCAAAATTCATACAGTGTTCTGCGAGTTCCCAAGAATTCTTGAAATTTGCAAATGAAAAGGGCTGTAAAGTTCAGACCATGCATTTCGGACAATTATGTACTTAGCATGCAGGGTGTATTATGTTTTCTGTCATATTTTGTGCCTTTTGAAATTTTCCCTCAGTAGTCAATTATATCATCTGATGGGCAATTTACGTACATGTCTTTCCTGTCAAATCACTTCCCTTAACTATAGACTTGGATGTAAGTAATGAATAATAGATATAATGCCATTCAAAATCTGTCATGATGTACTGATCCTCTCACTTAAATCTTGCTGATACTGGTGCCTCTCCCTGACTCACAGCTTCTGTTTGGCTGCAAAAATGCATCATTTAAATATGGGGAAGAAGAGAACAGGAAGAGGCTTGCATAATTTTGTGTTTCATCCTTTTTGATTGCTTGCTAGGGCTAAGTTCTGCCGTAAAAGTTACCATTTTGTTGGTTACTAAAATATTGCATGATCTTTCCAGAGGCACAGTGCTCCCTATCGTGTTTCTGCAGATTTCTGTGCTATTCTGAGACACGTCCACAGTATGGAAGCACTTATAGCTTCTGCTAAGGGCTTCAAGACATAAACGATGTGTTTTGTGGCCTCTGATGAGCGTATGTAAAGATGAGCTTTAGCGTGAATGAGTACTGTGTGGGAGATAAGTGAGCCACTGTTACAGGGGATACTCAATGCAGCAGACTCTCGTAGCAGAGCTTGCTGAGGTGGCTAGTGCAACACAAGAGGACAGGGACACAGCCTCCCTATACCCTTTTTCCACCCACCTGTTTTGCCCAGCTAGGCCTAAGGACCAAGAACGGTTTGTGATTATTTAACAGGAAGAAACAAACAAACAAAAAAACAAATAAAAATATTTATTTCTGTTTCTTCCCTTACTTTCTGTGTAAACCAAACTAGCGATCAAGCTTGCCTTTTTTGCTGTTGTTTTCAGCTTATTCCCCCCTGCCCCCCTCCCCTTCCTGCTTCTTCACTGAAACTGTCTGTAGAAAGCTTACTGTTCTGGCCCTATAGCATTAACATTTCACTAGTTTTGCTAAGTGTCAAAAAACTTATTTTGCATATGTCAGTAAAAACTCAAAAGGTGTCTTCCCTGTCAGAGACACAGGAAAGATAATAGGGTTAGGTTGCACACTTTCTCTATATCTTTTGCAGTTCATGCTGAAAAGGATTCTCTTCCCTTATTTAACATTATAGACGTAATTCTGCTGCATCACTAAATTTTTACTGAATCGGAGTTTTCCAGGCATAAGCTGAAGTAAGTAATATAATCGAGGGCTTTTTTTCCCTTTCTTTTTCCTTTGGCTTTTTAATGTGCATGTGATCTTCCTCTCCTTATGTTCTTTTTCTTCCAGTCTCTCTTCACTGCCCCACCACCTGCCATCCTGACCTATCCCTTTACCACCTACAGTCCATCACCTACAGCATAACAGCTGCTTGCCACTCTTCCCAAAGAAAGAAAAATTAACCAGAAATTAACATCTCCTTGTTCTTTAATTATAAATCCAGCATCACTTGAAATAACATTCATAATTATTTATCCCCTGATATTTCCCCTTGATCCTTTTCCTCCAGTTTGCAGCCTGTGCTTGCGACAGTGTATACTTTGATCACAGGGAAAATTTTGGTTGAAAACATGCTCTTCAGAAAGCTTAACTGAAGTTCATTTAAAACCAAAGACATTCAGGATCCCTCCTGGGAAGACCAGGACCTCCGTGTGTTCTGGCAACCTTGATTCCAGGTCCCACTCTCTGTACTGTGACACACAGCTTTGCATACAAAAGCTAACTGCAGAAGTCATGCTGGCAGAGAAATAAACTTCTCAGTTTCCCCTTCACCGTTCTAAATGAAAGCTCTGTTTTCCTTAGCCCGAAGTGTCTTTGGCTCCTCATTCGAGCTAGGAGACTCAAAACTGTGCTTGAATAGCGGCACCTTTAGCGCAGGCTGCTTTGGGAAACAATAAACCAATTTCCCCTGCCCTTGATTGGTCTCTTGAGGAGCACAGCATGTTCCCAGCCATTTTCAGATGCCAAAACTGTCATGACAAAGGCAATTAATATGGTAACAAGAGAGTTAGCATCCAAAACACTGTTTCCTGAGGGGCTTGTCACATAAGCAGCGGAAAACATTAGAAACAGTTACAATCTGCACTTCTTTCCCCAAATGCAAATTTCTATGAACCCTTGTAATTGCCCACATCTTATACACTTGCAGTCAGGCAAAGATCAAAAGCTTGGTTGAGTCAGATGCAGAATATATTACTCTTCATAGTAACACAGACCAGTAAAGGCTGCCTTGGTGAAGGAATAAAGGCAATGAGAAAATTAATCTGGCTATAGAAAAACATGTATCTCCCAATAGCTTATCTTATCTGTATGTCACTAGGAGATATGTAGCCAAACTGGCTGTCCACATACAGTTCAGACATAGCCAAGGAGTGTCTGATTATTGTATCATGGTGACTGTTGGCTTTTTCATTAAGCTGTGGTGTAAATAAGTTGTTAAATACATTGGCTCAGCTTCTTAGCTCTGCCCGTATACAGTGGTCACAGGTGGTAAGACATAAAGGACCTATTGCTGTATAGCAGTCCTGGGGCTGTTTCCAGACCTAATTTTGTGAGTCTAATTCCAAAGAGCCATTATGTTCAAAGGGCTCACTGTAACACAGCAGCATTCTGAACCGTGCCGCTATAACCCAATCACTATTGCAAAAGAAATGGCATATTTCCATTTCATATTCTCTCTCCTCAAGAGAATCTTCATCTGCCTTGTTAAATTGCCTTTATAGCCCATTATGCTACTAAAACAGCACAAAGAGTGAGATCAAGAATCTGGCCCATTTCTGTCTAACTTAATTGTGTGCCTTAATGAAAACATAATAATATAAGTAATATTTATTTTCATGGTGTGGGATAAAATAGATTTACCTATGAATCCACACAGGTCTCTGAGGCTTTAACAATTAGATAATTTTAAATATATATATGTTTATGTATTTATTACTCCTTTCTCGGGCTAAAGTGGAGCTATTCTGGCCCCTTGGGTAAGCGTGTAATTATGCAGCCTTAGAACACCAGTATGTGAAGCTTTTCCAGCCTTCCATTAAATCCTTCTATGAAAAAAGTGGATTATGTATACAATAGATTCTAACACTTCCTGACTCTCTGCTCCATAAAAACTGGGAACCAGATATTAATTCAAATTACCTAGCTTATTTGTGACTCTCCATTCTGAACATTACGGAAAACTCCATGCCCTCTCTCAAAAGCTGCTAAGCTGCTGTTTAGGTTACTGCCCTGGTTTCACATTTTCAAAAGCAAGACATTTTTATGGCCAACAGAAGGATGAAGGAGATATTTTTCCAAAGCTCTGTGGTGACCGAGAGGTGGCAACCAAAAAATGGACTCAAAACAAAATTATGCCGCTCAAAGAGTGGCATTTTTAATACCAGTGCTTGCAGTAAAAGACCAAAAATAGCACAGTAAATTGTTGACACAAATTTTTATGCCAGTGAAACACTGAGAATACTATTCTGAAATCAGTGCTGTCAGTCATCCTCTTCCAAAAGCAGTTTGAGATTCTTCCTGATCAAAATATTTTAGTGTCTTAGTGGCTATGAGATAGCAACTCTTCCTACGATCTGACCATTGCTGCCACTTGCTACAAACTTGTGTAACTTTTCTGACTCATGTTGCCAGGTTCAAAATCTAGCGCTCCTTTCTTACAAACAGGAAAGTTGGGCCCCTGGCCCCCATCAGAAATGTTTGAAACCAAAGACACCTGCCGTACACTGCAGCTGCAACCTACAAAGTGTGGTTTCATCTCACTTAATTGGGACATTTATGTCATGAAACTGGAAGCTGTAGATTCTCTAGTGTGTAAGTAGGAAAAGAATAAGCTATATCTGCATTGTAAAACTTGGTTGTGAGACCTTCTTGTGCTGTAGGCATATGCCAGTTTTTCCTTTGTAAACTGTACACACAGTCATGTACAGATTTCATGGAGAAAAAGCACAAGCTTATACCTGAAACAGAGGCTATGGTATGTTCCATGAGTGCCTGATCTGTGCAGACAATAGGGCAGGATGGCAGAAGGTACCATGGTATACCTTGGCAAGTATAGCTGCACTCAAAGATACATTCAGAATGCATCCATTCAGCCCATCCAGGATTTGAGTTTCCTGTCACTTAAATATTATACTGGTTCAGTGGCATATGTGGCGCTTGAGCAGAACCTTTGCTAACAAGTCTACATGTACCTTGCAATTCAGAAGTCCCTTGGTGCCCTTCGCGCCCTTCGCTTTTCTGATCTAAATCCCAATTCTGTATACTATAAGACCGAGCTTTTGATTGAGGAACATTAAATTCTTTGTTTGTATGCAAAGGGTTACAGCGATCTATGACTCTCTCAACTAATAATTACTGGATTTCAACTGAAATGGTTATGTAGAGAATGTTCATGCAAATGATATTGGCTAATTTTTTTCCCCTCCAGTTAATTAAGAAACAGAGCTCCTTCATCTTTTTATGCAAAATCAGAGCCATTAATGCATATGATAGTATTTCAAAACAAGAGAAGCAATCTATTAGCTTTGATTCACTTTTACAGCCTTATCAGCACACTGTCGCGTTCAAGTCCTAGCAGTTTCCAATTGCCTGGTCAGCAGAGAACTGACAAGACGGGGGAAACACAGCAGTCTTCAGGTTCCCATTCAACTGAACACTCTTCCATCTCTGTTTCTCTACCAGAATGACCAGGCACAGCATCCAGGCAGCTGAGATACCTGTCTTGCTGTGCCAGTATTGACCAGATGCTGATTTTGGATGAGGAGGGGCATGGTTAGCAAAGCCCCTCTTGATTGCTAGCTGTGGTTTCAGCTTGAGAAGTTGCATGTGTAAACCTATGTACAACAGAATTAAAATGCTTATATGACATTTTCTGATGTGTAGTCAGCACGATAACTTACTACAGACACTCACATTGAGACAGAACTTCACCTTCTGTTTCCAGAAGAGTAGACTGAGAAAGCTAGAATGAAAGTAGAATCAAACTTAGTATTCCCACAAATCTACAGGGCTATTTTACCTCAGTCTGTGTGCCACAGGGGTATAACTAGTTCTCGCATTATATCTCATAGCAAGATTTGCCTCATCAAATGTAAATGCCTACAAGGCAGACATTTACATCTGATCTAGTCACTGTGGACTACCTTTACAGTCAATGTTGAAAAGAAGACAGCCTGAAAGGGTGATTGATTCTATCCTAAAGTAGCTATCTGGAATAAGGCAGATGAATTGCATCCTAAAACTGCTTATTTCTCTCCATTGACTATAAAAGGAGTATTCAGTGATTAACTCAGATGTAGGTGTCCGAAGTTAAGTGAGATGAATACCATACTAAGTGACTTGTAGAGATTTCCTCACCAATCTTTCTGTCGTGAGAGGATCTGTGCTTGGTTTATGTCATCAGTCCAGAGCAGAATCAAAATTAGACACATCAGAGACAGATGGATACCAGGATGTGTGTCACAAACAAGCAACAAGTACTGCTTGCCTTTCTTTCTGGATGGTGATATTTTGATATTCTTTTCTAATAGGAAAGATGTTTAATCTCTGTGAACATTCAGCACAAAATAATGACTGCCTCTGGAATAGCATCATTCTAGTGAAAAAGTATGTTGAGTAACTGGTACTTTAATTACTCTTCGTGCTAGAAAGAAAGCTTTGAGTTACACAATGGTATTAACTTATTATCCATCAAAAAGATAAAGGAGTACACAGTCAAATGCATTATTTTGAATACAAACTGTTATTTGCATTCAATCACTTGTCAGATATTAAATTCAGGCAGAATCTGGAGAAAACAGATGAAAGTAATACTTTTAAGATACCACATATTTTCATCATAATATTATTAGGACTGGAATGCAAAATTCCATGTATCTGTATTCAACTTCAAAAATTCACATCCTAAAAAACCCCATTATTTAAAAAATGGTAACTGAATATTGACACACGTTCTCCAGGTGTGGTTTTTGTTGCATGTAGGCAGACAGAACATATTAAATACTCCTGAATTTAGTAGTGAATTGGTGTTTGGTAACTACAGTAAATGTATTTACTTTGTGAAAGGCTTTGAGGAAAGGAATTTCCTAAGTCAGCATGAGTTGAGTTACATTCTAGTGTTCTTGGTTTACAGTCACAAGTGAAGCCCTGACCAAAAAATAAAAACAACACCATTTAAGGTTTTTTGGGGGTTTTGTTTTTTTGTTTTTGTTTTTTTTTTTAAGTTTCTAGTGCTTAACATCAACAGATTGCAGGGTCTGGCGTTTTCTATCCTTTGATAAGCTGCTCTGACTGGTGATAGTAAACATAGTCTAAGACTGTGATAAAATCTAGATTTACCATACTTTAGTGAACCTTACATTCTTGCCCTAAATACTGAAATTCTCCTATCAACCTTTAGAAAGAAGTATGACTATTAAAAATTTAGAATTAAAAAGCTAGACCTGCAGAATCAGGCATAGCGGCTCAGAAGTGAGGGAGAAAGAATTGGGAATCAGACATAATAAATCATGCACTATATTTACTTTGCAGAATGCAGGTACGGGATTGATGGTTCTCCAATGCTGTTGCATACGCTGCTGACACATTAACTGATGCTGTGACTTTGCATGCTCATATTCAGAAGGAATGACTTGCTGCCAGCAGCTAAGGAAAAACCTGTAAAAAATACTTGTGCATATTAGATTGCTGCAACTTTATACACATATACCCTTGACAAATAGCAAAGACATAGATGATATGCTGGTGAGATGTCGAAGACCAATTTTGTGTATGATGTAGTACAATCTGCAGGCAGAGCATGTGCACAGCAAGGTGCTGGGATTGCTGATACTCCGTCTAGACACCCTCATAGTGTAACTAAAGCAGGAACATTGCAGCTGTTTGAAGAAGCTGAAACTTAAGAAAGGCTCTGCAAACCTTAAGCCAATGTCTGATTCATTGCTACATCTCAGACAGGCTGGTACTGAAAATCTAAAGCTGCAGTTGCTTTTAAAGTGTCACAAAATGATCAAGCTGCTCTAGAGGCATACCCAACAGTCAAGAGACTTTCTTTTTCAAGATAAGAATTATGTTTTACAAGGAAATTTTATTTAATGGAAAAGTGGTCATTTTACCAGGAAAAGTGCAAGAAACTAGACTTTGGAGAATTCACTAGGTTTATTTGGACAGTAGTAAATGTCATATGAATGTTTGTCCAGTGACAGAGAAAAATTTGACTATTATTATGGTCAGTATGTGTTTTGTCAAGAAACTGACATAAAAAAAGAAATCATTAATCGTTACTTACATACCAGGCCAACTTGAAAATTGAGCGGATGTCAACAACTAAGTGAAAAAGGCAGAAGTACTGGGATAAAGCTAACTATTTTTCAAATGTATATTTTCCTGACTTTTCTAGTTTGAGCTATTTAAATCACATGTGGAATATATATGTATGGTTGAAAAAAATCAGATTAACTTGTCATAGCAAGTAGCCTACAATTTGTCATTTCATGGCTGTTAGGACAATTACAACTTCCAAATTACTAGCTGCCAAAACTGTCCTTAAGATAATAGTGAAGGGTAGTGAGCTATATGTGCACAGCATACTTTTGAACAAGAGGGTAAATTTCTAACTTTGCTTCATAATGCATATGCAGATCAATGCTGTTAAGCACAGTCCAGCACAGCTGATTTTGATGAGAGAGCAGAAGTCTTAAATTTGCTGATAAAGGATAAACTCTAGATTAATAATCTGAAGTCAATCTTTCTGAAAATTAAACAAAAAAAGTACATAAAGCTAGGAAAATTATGTGTTGTAAAGTATAGACAATGTTCTGATAAAGACAAAATGGAGAATTATTTTGTCTTTCCTCATTAAGTGAAAGATCACAGTGAGAACAGTCAGCCATTGGAATAATCTCCCCAGGGAAGTGGTGAACTCCCCAGCATTGGACATTTTTAAGGTTCACCTGGGCAAGGTGCTGAGCCACCTTGTATAGACCGTGCTTTTGCCAAGGAAGGTTGGACCAGGTCATCCTTGGGGTCCCTTCCAACCTGTTATTCTATTCTATTCTATTCTATTCTATTCTATTCTATTCTATTCTATTCTATTCTATTCTATTCTATTCTATTCTCAAGACTTGAGGTTGCACCTCAAGTCAGAAAGCAGGAAATGGTACTCAGCAGTTCAGCCTTTCTGATTTTGGTTCTCACAGGAGCAATCAATTAAAGAAAGCAATGTTTTCAAGTTGTCAAGATCTACACTGTTAAAAATAGTTTATTCTTATTCAAGCCTTTTGATGCAAATCTTGGGAAGACATCATTGTAAGTGTTGGAGTACACTTGAGAAATCTGCTTATTGTACTGATAGTTACATTACATATATCCAACACAAATGATGCTGCATAACCTCCAATTTGCTCCTGAGATAATGGATGGCTTATGGTAACCTGCTCCAATGTAAGATGTCACTGCAAGTGTCGTGGCTTACAAGTCACTTCAGTTATTTAATAGCCTGCTTTGTGAATGCAGAGGCAAAGATATATGCCCTTTTGATTTCTAGTGTTTTCACGCTTTCAGAAAAAAACTAGAATTATTACCACATGTTTTTGGAGGGGTGGGGGAGGGAGGAGATTGAATCACTGAGAATAGTCAGAATAGTTAAACTTACATCGAAGATAATGATTCTACAAGTACCCGTCACAATTGGACAGAGAAAACAAAGCTTAGGAACCACTCATGAAGATTTTAGTCCATGTTAGGCAGAAGAGACATAGATACTATTATTTTTCAAATTGAACAAATTCTTCTTGCCTTCAAGAATAACTTTAGTACATTAATATTTGGAAAAATATTCACTATGAAGTTACCGGTGTTCCTGATGAGGAATGGGTAGGTCAAGCGTTTTTAATTCTTCTTACTTCTCCGTTACTGGAGCTTGCTGTCTCTTGTAACACTCCCATAGGCGATGTAAGGAATATAGTCTGAATGAAACTTTTATAATGAGACTGTAAAGTAGCTAAAAAATCTCATTGAATGAGAAGTTGCTGCTGTCCAGTGTTCAGTAGTGAACTGAAACATCTCTGCTGAGCTCTACAGGGCTTTATACCAGGTCCATTAATAGCTTAGTTTCAAAAAGGTAAGCCCCAGAGGGTTCATGATGATAATGTTCAGTTCTGTAAAAGGCTTCTGCAGATAGACATAAAGCAATAGTTCTGAGTGTTGTTCAAAGGAGCAATACAAGCCTATGAGCAATGCAACAAGTAATCACCTTACATTTCAAAGAGGATTTAGGATAAGCATGATATGTATTAGGAAGAGCATTCTAATGATGATGATACAGACATAGCAGCATATGTTGCCTCAGAAAGTCTTTGTCAGAAGCGTTAAGAACTGGGTTACAAATCTGTCAAGGATGATATGGTTATAATGAATCCTATACCGGAACAGATGGACATATTAGGTGAATCTTCAAGATCTATTACAGCCAAATTGTCTGGGCTTCTGTAATGCCCTTAGTTGTTGTGACAGCTTCTCCATCTGAAAGTAAGTACACAGACTTTAGGGTAACAAAGGTAGTTGAAGACAACAGGTGGAAATCCATATTTGTCAACTAACGAAAATCATTCCAAACACAGGTGGAATGCAAGAACAAAAGCTCTTTGCCTTAGAAAGTGCCCGTGATATTTGACCATATATCTTAGAGCCATCTACCAGTTAAGTGAGCTTGATGATCCAAAATTGTTGCCTCTACAAGGTAAACCAGCCATAATCTAATGTTGGGCTTCAGCTGTCCAATGAATCATGCTCCTTGAGCCTTAGCTTTGCTCACACGAAAACAAACAGGTTAAATACAAAGAAAAAGTAAGGAAAAGCTTGTTTCATAATAAATTATCATGAGATAGATACACAGTGTTAGAATATAAATTATCTTCTATACAAGTTATTTGCTTTCACTGAAAATGTCATCATTTGAAAGGCAGGTAAACATTTTCTTTATGTTGCTGTTGCTTTTGAAGTACACAGTAGTGTAAAGAAGTTTGCAGTTCTTGAGGCTAATTGCTACAAATGGGATTTGTTCATGCACTACCTTCCATGATTTTTACAAGCAGTTCTTCCAAAGCCCCAATGTCACAAAGGGTTGAGTCTTGTAAAGGATTATACTTTTTGCTCCATGTGCTGCTGTAAGTCAGAGTGTTCTGCACAGATGAGACACAGAAGATGCAGCACAGAAGTACAGTTCCATTGTAAATTTTAAGTACATCTATATTTAATTAATACAGCATTGCCATTCTCTATTTTAAAAAGCTCTGAGTATATTTCCTCTGAATTATCCATGTGCTAAATTCATTGAACCAGTTATGTACAGATAAACTAGGGAGGAAATATATAGGATATCCAATCTATGATTTACAGCATGTATAGGAGACAGAAATAAATAGGACCTGAGGTCAAGCTTGTGGCAGTTCCTCTGAAGGAAGGAGCCAGGCTGGGCGTTAGGTGTTTCCTGGTGGAGGAAGTCTCACCTGTCCCTGTTGTTTCAGGTTATTCCACAGCCAATACCTGCAGTTCACTGCATCCTTAGTTCTTGAGGAACCTACCGCCATTCTTCTGATGTGACCCTGGTGTGAGAAGTGCTGTTGAACCACACAGAGCCACAGCTGCCAGCTGATGCACTGTGAAAAAATCCGAAAGATCCAAGTGTGCTTCTTGCTACTTTCTTCTCTGTGTTTGAATACAAGATAATTAGATTATCTTTCAAGGGATTTACTTTTTTCATTTTCATATTTTTTTATCTTGAATGTGAACTGTATAAAGTGCAAGCTTTTGAAATTGATCAAGTCTCTTCTTTCATCATCAAAAACAACTCACAGTGTCCCATCAAGAGTCAAAACACTATACCAATGTGATACTGTAACTAAATGGTTTCTTAAACTTCCTGTTGTTTCCAGCTATTTTTCTGTGTCGTTTAAGACATAACAAAATCGCAGTCTTCTGTCTTTTTTATCACAACGGGAGCTTTGCTACATGTCCTTAGAAATGAAGGTTTCAGCACAAGGTTGCCATTCAGATCAGTTCTCCTTTGACCATTCTCACATGTCTCCAGTACTTTAAGATTCCTTGGTTTTTTGTTTCCGTATAATCTGGCCATATTGAATGACTGACTTTAGGCCATACCCTGTAGCTTTACTGATTGCTAAAGTTTGCAGTCCAGTGAAAAATGCATTTTTTCTGGCAGTATTTTACAAGCAGCTGGTACAAGAAGAAATAGACAAAAAATAATTCAGAGATTGTGTCTGCTTCTGTGTTTGACATTGGTTATTTTGTGCAACTGTAAACCATATAGATTAGTATCAGCCTCCATGTTTCAAAAAAGTCCATATCGTGTTAGCATAAGAAAAAAAATAAGAAAAAAAGTAGAAGGCAAAGGTGAACGTGAAGGAGAAATTAAAAAAGAAAAGGGAAAGGGAAAGGAAAAAAATTAAAAAATGTAAAAGGAAGATAAATGGAAAGAGAGAAAAAAGGAAAAGAAAAAAGAAAAAGAAGAGAAAAGTGAAAGAAAAAGTGAAAAACAAAAAATAAAAATTAAAAATAAAATAAAATCAAAAAAGAAAAGAAAAAGGAAAAGAAAAAGAAAAAGGAAAAGAAAAAGAAAAAGGAAAAGAAAAAAGGAAAAGAAAAAAGGAAAAGAAAAAGGAAAAGAAAAAGAAAGAAAAAACAAATAGGAAAAGAAAAAAAATGAAAAAGAAGTGTAATTACAAACACACGCTATTATTTCTTCTGAGGAGGGATTACAGACCTGTTGTCTGATATAGTAGCCTAAGACAGTTTTCCAGCTTGTTTCACAACGAACAAAGCCAAAAAGAGAACTATACCATAAATTAAATTTATCTCTTATTTTTGGACACTAGGATATGAAAGTAAACTAGATTGTTTAGTTTATTGCTTTCTTTGTCCCTTTTTTTGAACTAATTTGTGTGCCTGTAACAGTCTTAGAAAATGTGATGTATATGTGAATTTTTTTCCCACAGAGGACGAAAGAAGAGTAGACATGCTGTACACACAAGTATATGACTGCATTCAATTAGATTACCACCTGTCAGGTGAACCATCACAGTCTTCTCCACTATGACACTGAATAATTCAGTTTAAATCTCAGTTAAATTGGTTATTTTTCCATTATTTCTTTGTCTATGTGCCTTTTCATCTCTGGCTTTCCAAGGCTGCAATTAATTTACATTCCTGATTGCACTCTCGTCAGCTCACCAGTAGGTAGATATTGGTTCCAAATTGACTATATTTTTTTTCTGTCTGGGAAAAAAACCACCACCAACAACAAAGCAATGAGTTGGTTGAAGAGTAATAGGTCCAGAGAGTCTGAAGTAACTTATCAACTATTAACAGGTTAGCAACAGAGCTGAGAATGGATTCAAATGCTCTTCTTTTTCCCAGCAGAACCCAGTAAATTCCATCCTACTGCTGTCCCCCTTGTATTAAGAGATTATTTTAGAGGTACAGCTATATCCAGTCAGAGGTGCTGATACAATCTCTAATCCCTATATAAAAATAAGGTACTCTTACTGCCTTTGGGCTTTACAGTAAGTTTCAGATTCCAGTTTAACTCTGGTTGAAACTATTTTGGGTATTGTATCTTAATACTAATAAATTAGAACCAATAAAGAGAATTTAGTCTTTACTCATGCAAAGTGAACCTGTGAAATCCTCTACCTCAGGCTATCAAGGTAGTCATAGAGGATGAAATTTAAAAGCCTTATATACTTTTATGGCATCTGAAACCTTTGTACTTGTGCAAGTTAATATATAAAAGTAACCTCATTTCCTGTCATGGGATTCCAACAGATCACCTTGTGTGTCAGGAAGGATTTTCTATTTGCATATCCTACTTTACTTAATTGGGTAGATATTTCATAGGACATTTTCATTGTGTTCAGCTTATACTGATACATAAAACCTTGTTCATAGGTAGAGGCTCACTTTTTTCCCAGTTTACTGTTTTGCTGTTTGAAATCAAGTGCTTCTGTGTTCCCATCATAAACACAAAGACTAATTGGAGACAGTTCAGTAAAATAAGAAGCAAGTTTAATTCACAAGGAACCATCATTTAGTCAATTTTAGTCTCTTTTTTTTTTTTTTTAACTGGTTGTTATTATATATATGCTTGTTGCATAAATACCTTAGCAAGTATTGTAGAAGCATGGTGCCTGGAATATAATAAGTCTTATGCATAGAAGCTCTGCTCTTGTGGGAGAAATCATAGAACATGCATATGGCAGGTACATGGAACACATCATTGAGGTAGCTCTTACACAATATAATATGAAGAGCTGCCAAGCATGCTAGTTTACCTTTATATCACTGTTTCGTTTTGAACCGAGGAGCTCAGCTTTTCCTCTTGTCAGCATATTTCTTTTGGCACTACATTGGATGACGGTAAAAGAGAGAGTCAGAAAATCCTTGAGCTCTTTGGCTATGAAAATGGAAGCTGAAAAAACTTTTTAAAAGATTTCATGGTTTATATCTTTGAGAAGAAAAGAATTTGAATGCTGGACAATTTTATAGTGGTGCCTAATTTTTTGAATTCAATATTATTAATTGCCTGCTTGAGATAATTAAAACATTTGTGCTCAAAATAATTGGTGTCATTGAAAAGAAAGGATTTAACCTTGGCAGTAGATCCAATCTGTCTGCTCCTATTCATTCCTGCAAAGACAAGAGGAATCATGTTGGGTTTTTTCTCTCTCTTAAGATTACTAATAATTAGTTTACACATTAAACAGATCAGCTGATTAATTGATGTATATTGTCCCTCATTGTTCTGCTTTATATGGCAGGACTAGAAGTCACACTCTCTTTGAGGCTAGGAGTAGTTGAGGTACTGCATTTGGAAGAGAATGAGAATAAGAGATAAATTATATTATCTGGTAACATTTTACCTAATCTTGGATATTGCAAATTTGAAAATTCAGCTAAGCTGTGTATTTTTAGATTTTAGCTCCACAGAACACAGGATTGAAAGGCAATAAAGATAGACCAGTGATCTGAACTTCAATATGTGGGGGGTTTTTTAAGAATCAGCTGTAGGTTTTTGCATGCCACAGAATGGTTGAGGTTGGAAAGGAACTCCAGAAGTCATCAAGTCCAACTGGTCAGATGTATCCATTGTGATACAGAACAGCTGACTGATACACAATTAGATGTCATACAAGAGATTTTATTGCTAGAAGTCCAAACACTGTAATGTCTATTCTGGCTCACAGATGAAAGTCCAGAACGCTATGTTAAGCATTTGCAATCCTAGAAGGAAGATGTAGCCCACAAAAAAAGAAATCAAAATATAAAATATAAACACGAATTGTTTCAGCATTAGCCAGTGGAAGCCCTGAAGGGAAGAAGAAAAATTTTCATATCTCACAGGTATCTTGTCTGAGGATGCCAACTGGATGATTATTTCTTTTTCATTTTTCTTCCCCCTCCCCTTTTTGTTTTCTGAAGGACCACTGAATTCCTTCCTTTCCAAAATGTAGGCAATATCTAACCTTAGCCAATAGAGGAGGATGTGCAGTAAGGGAAAAAAATCCTTCCTTTAAATGAGGGAGGGATTAGAGTAATTTATGTAAGGTTTCATGACTTGAATGCTTGACCAGAGAAAGAAGACTTGCTTTCAGTTCCTTTTAATTCCTGAAGCTCATTCAAATATCTCTCAAATTGATAGTGCTTTTGCAGAAAGCATTGTCCAAAATCCAAGAATTTTCTCCTCCTTCTGAAACTCTGTCAATGTGAAAAAAACCAGTTAAAAAATCATTAGCCATTCATTATAAGCTCATTAATGGAACATTCAGTGGAATCGATGCCTCTGAAATTCTTGATCTCTCATTTGGGGGTTCTGGTCTCTGCACAATGTCCTATGGATTGCTTATGCCTTTTGTATGGAACAGAAATTCAAAATAGCTGATGATCCAACTTTAGCTTTGCTCTTTTGCTATACTTACATGCTTGCATTTTAGTTTTGCAAGATTTGCATCACTTGGGACAATACTCAGGAGTCCAGATAATTTTTCCTCCATAAAAATAAACCTTGTGTTTATACGGCTGGTATAGAATAAAACCCACCTTCAATGCAGAGCATATCCCTATATTTTCACAGTGAAATACGTCACATATCCTTTTATTCTATAATGAATAATCGTGCAGTAGCACGAGCAGTCTTTAAGGAATGCTGTATTGTCGTTGTTCTTTATATAAGCACTGATTACTCTTGCACCAAAACTGTAACACACTATAATTAGTCAAACCTGTGAAGCTCATATCTGCAAACAGACTTAGCAGGTCCCTGATGGGCACATAAACTTCCTCTCTTTGCTTATTGACAAATAGGAAGGGCTTTTATGTCTTCAGGTGGACAGCCTATTTTTGATCCCTCAAGCTTCCTGGTATCGTAACAACAACTCAGCCAAGGTGATCCAGCTATTACCTCTGTCAGGCTCCACCACTATTTTTAACAGAATGACTGCAGCTGAATGATAGCAGGTAATTTCCTGTGCCTATTTCCCAATGCTAAAGAGTTGGAATAAAAGTTGCATTGACAACAATGAAAGAAAAGAAAGAAAGGAGAGAAAAGGGGGTGGGGGTGGGGGGTGGGAGAGAAGAGAGAGAAAGGGAGGAAAAGGGAAAGAGAAAAAGAGAGGGAGAGAAGAGAGAGGGAGGAAAGGACATTTCTCAGAGTAGAATACTTTAATATTAAGATAAATATTTGTATGATTTCCCACACTACAGGTTAGAAATCTCAGCCATGAGAGTTCACTAGGTTCATTTACACTGTATATCTGTCTCCATGTGAAGGCACATGCATGTTTTTTTTAGAACCCAGGAAAAACTACTGTAAATGTAAACATACATAGCAAAAGGGAATAAATGGGTATAAATTACATTGGGGTTTGGAAGGGGAAAAGTCATGAACTCAATCTAGTCTTGCAAATGCAAAAAATCCCAACTTTTCAGAGCTTCATTTATTCTCAGAATTCATGAGACCTGCCCAGCCTCATTAGAGTGAAGCAGTAGAACAGGATTAAGGTGATACGCAACTGCTCTTTCAACAAGATGGCACAAGCCAAGTAAAGCAGGTAGAAATACATTACTTAAAGTGAAGGAATTATCCCCTTTGCCTATTGCTTAGCATAACATAGTTTGAAAAAAATATTTTAAAGCTTATATGTCTGTAAAGGCAGTTCTCACTAATCTCCATCAATGTCAGCTCCCACTCAAAAAAAATTATACAGTTCATATTCAAATTCACATGCATATGTATATGTATATGTATATACACATATTTATGCATGTACATATGTATGCATACATAAAATTATACAGTGACCCATCCCACTCGCCTGTATCTTTGAGAAGTATTTGATCTTACAAAATGTCTTTTTACTTTAGGGATTTTTTTTTGTAGGTCTATAAAATATAGTATGTAAGGATACGTTTCTTCATCTTTGCTAAAGACTTTCAATTTCTCAGCATCATCTTTAAGTGCCTAAGATGATAGAATAATGGGAAAAGAAAATGTTTTTTTCTCCTTTTTCAGAAGTGAATTCGTGCCCATGGGACATGCCAGATTTTAATGCTAGAAAACTAAGTCCTCTTATGCATTACATGTGCACCACTGTTGCAATCTTAGCAATGAGAGTGCGAAGTGGTCTTCCTGAGAAGCTTAACTATGCACAAGAATGACCAGCCTTTGGGATAAGAGCGTCCTTGAGTCTCAGTAAGCTTCTTGGAAACAGAGATTTTAGCATCATCAGAAATTCTATCACTTCATGAAAAAAAGCTGTTAACTTCAAATTAGAAGAAATGGCTGGAATGCCTATATTTCCCCACAAAACTGAAATTCTTAAGCATTCCTTGCCACTATGATCTCATTTGAGCATTTTAGATCCTTTAACAATTATTTGATTTGTTTGATATTATGCCCTCCCAATTAATTGAATTATTTATTAAGTTAGCTTCATATACTACTGTTTTGATTCATTCCAGAATTTATTCTTTTAACTTTTTTTCCATTTTTTTCTTGCTGAAAATATACTCAAGATTGAGATGTACTTTACTGTAATAAATGAATAATATATAAAAGTGAAAATGATTTTTTTTAATGAAAACATCTTCCTTTCATCCTTTTTTGGCCAGCTACACAACTGAAATGACTGCATAGCAGCAACAGGATTTTGAAGGAGTTAAGATTAATACTGAAATATTATTTCACATCAGTCACTTCACAATTGTTAAACAGCGACCAGAGGCAATTACTACTAACAATAGTTTCAAAACAGTCCAGCTGGGCAGCTGGACCTTTGTGCTCGGTTTTGTGGACACGCTGATCTGTTCCAGGGCATGGTGACTGATGCCTGTGGCATCCCTACAACGTCTCTAACAAGGACATCCTGGATAGAAGTTTCTGCTTACACTGCAAGAGCAAAAACACTGTAACTATCTCAGTATTTCCTCAAGCCCTAGCTAATGAACATACAGAACAGAAGTCTGCACATGATAGATACTTTCGGTTACCCTGAATATGGTAAGTCTTCTCAGCCAAAGTAGACCATTTGCAAAGAAATCTTATATCAGGCCAAGCCTGAATTCCAACTGGAAATTAATGACACTGATAAAAAATTAAATAACGACAAGATTTCTGAATTTTTCACTTTTGCAGTCTGGGTTGAATTAAGATTACAATTTAGAAGCAAAGAATGCATTACAAATTCATGGTGCTGTCCCAAATTGTCATAATACTTGCTTTCGATATGTAAACATCACTCCATTTTACTTCAAGTTGCTGGAGGGAAAGCTTATGGTAGTTACTTGGTCTGCGGTGTGTTTTTGTCATATAACATACAGTTAGACTTAAAATATTAGTATCAGAAGATGGTAGTTACAAACAGCTATGGTATTTTCATCCATGTCTATTGACTATCGTGGTACTTGGAGTGAGAGAACCAAGCAAAAAGAGGAAATCGTGAAAGTATATGTATACCTATACATAAGTTTGCACCTTCCAGAGTATACACAAGTATATACATAATACCAAGCACAAGTCCTTATCAGACAACATAGATACATGTCAGAAGAACGAGTGAAAATTCAATGGTACAGAAAAGACCATTGCTGTCAGTTGTGGTAAAAGCTCCATCTCCATATTGACATAGCTTCATATTCCAGCACAATCAATATTATCAAAAGTTTGTTTAAAAGAACATTTTCAGAAAAAAGGTAAATATGGCTTTTTCTAAAATTCCCAAACTGTTTCTAGACAGCTGTATAGAAAGATATATTAATAATCTACATCCAGCTGGTTCAGACAGTTACAGTGTTTAGAAGTTTTCATCATTGTAGACATCCTATTGATCCAAATTTCTTGCAATTTTGCCTTTGCATATGACTAAGGTACTTTGTAATTCAGGCATAAAATATTGTAAATGTAGGAACAGAAAGTAGGACTATAAAGGTGGACAGCACAATCCCTAAGCAAAGAAAACAGACTGGAGTTGTTCCACAGTTCCCAGCATTCACCTGAACAACTAGATGGAGCATTATCCTAAATAGAAGGAGGCATAGCCGAGTCTTTGATGCTAATTCAACTCTGCTGGCTATTCTCAGGATGGTACGGTGTTCTGTTCCTTCCATCCTTTCCCTTCCCATCACTGGGATTTATGTGTGATTTTACCGTCTCCACAGTGCCCTGTCTCCACAAAGAGCAGACTGGCAATTAATCCATACTAAAAGCCAAGAAACCGTAGATCAAAATTGGTACAAAGGACTCTAAAAAATACCAAAACTCTTATCACTGCCCAAAGCCTGGATAAGACAAGGAACTGTTCTCTGATATGTTAGACATGAGGAGCTATCTCCCCTGAGAGGGGCAAAATGCACAGCAAGAATTTTGGGCTTTAGAACTTTACTGGTTGCATACATATATTACTGGTTATGCATATTGCTGTATATACATGCCAATTATGTATGTGGAGAAATTAGTCTCAGAGGATGTATAAATAATTTTCTTTCAGATGGGATCATGCATTGTTCTGATCAGCGCACTGTTTAAATGGGGCATCCACAATTCCTGTTCTAGCCATCTGTCTGGAAATCAGTTTACTTCCTGATATGGCTATGTCCACAAAAGTACTGATCTTGTTACCCCACCCACTGCCGTTTTTCATGCATACCTACATGTGACAGATAGGAATGTTTGCCAGGCTGAGCAGGCATGTGACAAATACTAAACAGACATGCCATTAGTGTCTTCTGTCACTGCTCTAACATGAGGATTAACTGGTGCAGAAGATGTTTTGCCGGCCTGCTACCTGAAGCTGAATTTCATCCACTAATTTTAATTACTGTATTTATGTTTTTCTACAATTATACATTTTCATGTGCATAACCCACAGAAAACCCAATCAAACAAAACCAGGAATACTTAATTAAGATCCAAAAAAACCTCATTTGGTAGAAGTGTTAATTATACACTTAAGCAGATAACACAAAGAGGAATTTGATTCAGGAACTTCCCTCTCCCTCCCTTGCTCTTCTTCTGTGTAGTTTATTTCTGATGTAGATTATCAGAAGACGCATTTTCAAATGACAATACTTTAAAAATACTTTTAAAATGTGTGTATTGTTGTGTGTCATACAAAAGGAATTACACATTTATTCTCTCCGGTGCATCTTTTAAAAAGCTGAGACTTGTCTTTTCACTCCTCTAAATTTGTACTTGCATTTTTGTGCTTCCAAATACATTGGTGGTGCAAGTCAGGAAATTTGCAGCTCAAATGATCTGATTGATAGTTGCCATCAAGCACCTTGAAGTGCAGATTTTCTTGTGACCGCTCAAATGGAAGTACAAAGGAAGATCAGTCTTTCAAAAATTCATTCCTCATATATGCTGTCAAGAAATACCAGGTAGAGGGGGAAAAAAATGAGGATTACAAAATAAAATATAATGAAAGGTACAGTACAGATCTGTAAAACTACATCAACATATTATGAATGTTTTGGTGAGGTGCCTTCTATCTTATTCCTTTACACTCCTGCTTTTCTTTTTTGTGAAAAGAAATCTCAAGGCCTCAGCACTAAACTCTGAAAGCCAGTCAGGGTCTGTGACAAGGTTCTGTACAAGCTTTTAAGGAGTCTTGGTCTCAAAATATTGTGTCAAATGACAACACTCAAATAAAATACAGCTTGAAAAAAGAACTTGCATCCCTGCTGTAATGTATTGCTTAATAATCAGTTATGGGATTATGGTGCTTACAAACTGTACGTTTGAGAAGATTTTAAACTTACTATGATTTTTTTTTAGAAATAAAAAAGTTAGAACTTGATTTACATAAGCAAAAAAAATACTATAGCTCAGAATATGTATATATATTATGTATTACAGATCTTGCTGAAAGGTCTGGAGATTCCTTTCAGCACATACTACTTGCATGAATGATAGGGTCTTTTGTCCTTTATGCTGCTTATTTTTTCTTCTTTTTCCTTGGTTTTTATTTTGAGGACAGCACGGTCTTTTCATCTTGCTAGAGATGTCGTTCCACTTAAATGTCTCAGGAGATCTCACTCTACCCAAGCAATTTTATAGTAAAAAAAAAAAAAGCTTCTTTATGTCTGTATAATTTCAGTTGGGTAAATCAGTGCATTGACCTCAATGCCAACGTAACTTTATTGTTGATCCCACTTGTTTACAAAGTTTGGCTTGTGAATTATAGTAGCCGTAACATCTTTTGTCCTCATGTTATGGAGAAGTAGACTGCAATTTTTCAGTAAGTGTTTGCATAGAAGTTTTTATTTCCTTGTGCAGGAACAGTTTTAGAGAGAAAAAAAGAAAAACAAAGAAGAAAGAAAAAAAAAAAGTTGTGAGGAAGAGTGAAAACTGAGACCTATAGATAAAGATTTTCCTGATCACTTGATCAAAGAAAATGCAATCTGGTTTGGAAGTATCAAGCAGCTTTGCTAGTAAGCTAAGAAGCCAGCAATAGAATAAAATATGGCTATAAAACTTCATGTAAATTATAGAAGCAACAAAATAAAATGTCTGTATATGCTAATTATATGGTGTAGACCTAGTTTTTCATTTCCCTAAATCCTTCTCTTGAATTGTTATACTGACTAGCAGTAAAGAGAATTATGACAAATTATTTGATTTACATTCTCACCCAGGTCTGGAACCTACTAAGTACTGATTTCAGGGAAGTTTTAAGATGCATACAGGAGTATGCCATGCTTTACTGAATAAACCTGCAACGTTTTTTGTGCTGTCAGATGTTTCTGGAGTGTCCATGGAATTTACGGGGACATATAAACCTTTGATTTGTGGGAGAACTTTGTTTAAAACATGAACTCACAACCTTACCAAGAGAACAAGACTCTTGCATCAGATGCTTAGGTATATCTAAAATACATTAAGGTAAAAAAAGAGATTTTTTTAAATCTCAAATTAAATCATGTAGAGTATATATAAAATTCAAATTTCATTAGATCTCCAAGAAGAAATTACTTCCTATGAATTTAGTGCTTGAATCTAATTTCTTTTTGGCCAATTATAACATATCAAAGAAATGCATGTAATTTTTTGTAGACGGTCTGTTTTGTGTAAACTTTATTTGATCATGGCAGAGAAGATCTAGGATCACCATTTCTAACATGACACAAAAAGGCTGAAAACTTGATTTACAAGGTGTTAATAAATGCTTTCCAAGCAAAGACAGGAAAAATATTATCCTACTTCTCATCAGTCACTGTTTTAAATTTTTTTGTTGTTTGTTTTGTTTTATTGATGTTTTGTTTGTTTTTCAAAATGGGCTGATTCATTTTGGCTACACCAATTCATTGTGTATTTTGTAATCTTTACAAAAACATACATACAAAGTGTTAATAGGCCAGCAGCACAGGTCAGAAATACTTTCTTTTACCTCATGGATGGTAGTCTATTTTCTAGATCTTTCTTACACAAAACTAAGCAGGACAGCTAGTGTAAGATATTTAGAAGTGAGTTAATCATAAAGAAGAAAGAAAACCCTTAAGCATGTCCTGGTTTGGGCTAGGACAGAAGCAATTTTCTTTTAGTAACTTTACTTTTTATTTAAGACTCTTCTGAGAAGCTGCACTCTCTGAAATTAACTGCATGCTTTTACAGACAGTGTTCTAGGCTCAATGTTTATAGTTAGTGCTGGAACATCAGTAAGAATGGTATGCAGAAAGGCTCTTGCTTATAGTA
>VZSC01012442.1:431576-466420 GCA_013398225.1 Steatornis caripensis | reverse complement strand
CACCGGAACTGAAAGAGCAGAGAAATGGTCACACTTGCGACCCTGCGGTGGGGAGGAGCGGGTCGGACAGGTGACCCAAAACTGACCAAAGGGAGTATTCCATCCCATATGCATCATACTCAGTATATAGCTGAGGGATCACGAGGGTCATACTCTTTTCTTCTATGGCTGGTGTCCGAGGAGGACTCTATCCGACTCTTCTGCCTTCAATCCCGATCAGTGCATTCCTGAATCCATCTCCTGCCTGCTGCCGAGTACAGTCTGGAACTTTTCTCAGGGCGCGCCCCCCAGTGTCCAGGTGATGTATTCGTCATCGGTGGGGGGAGCTCAATATTGGTTTTGTATATATTTACATATTTGTATATATTTCATTATTATTTTTCCTATTATTGTTATATATTATTATTGTAGTTAGATTAAAGCTGTTTTAACTTTTCCAACCTGTAAGTCTCTTTCCCTTTTCTCTTTCCCCCCCCTCCTTTGGGGACCGACGGGGCTAACAAAGAGTGTCTGTCGTTCACTTAATAGCCAGCCCAGCTTTAAACTCTGGCAAAGCAACTGGTAATTTTACTTCATACTTAGGATCTTTACCATTAAAAATAAATACTGTATTCTTCACTCTAAGCTATACAATATGTCCTCATAAGGAAACCAGAGCTTAGATGTTTTAATTACTGGAGGATTTGTAGGACATTTAAGCGTGATACGTAGTGGAACCTGCTGCAAAGAGAAGAATATTATCCAAAGAGTATGAAAATAAGTGCTATATACACAGATAAGGAGAGCAGTTTTAATCCCAATTTAAGAGGCATACAAGTATGTGCCAGCCATTATAATTATTGCCACAGGTTGGAAGGTTGCTAAAGACCAAAAACATGTTTATGGATTAGTAATCTCTTGTGGCCACAGGTGTCCAAAAGCATTTCTTCTCCTTAGAAAAATGAATAAATAAATAAACAAAGCAAAAAGGAGGGGAGGCATGACAGGTTAAATATGAGGAATTCACATTTCAGTGTGGAGCTTCTATCAAGGAATTGAGGGTGAGCCTCTGAAAAACTACCTTCTGGCTTCTGTGAATACTGCTTTGCAACAGTGAAAGCTTAATTAGTGTTTTTCTTTCATTTAACTGTTCTAGTGGGTAAGAGATATCTTGTACCAATTTTTATCTTTTCACTACTCACTTCCCTCTCCTGCCTTTTTTTTTTTATTTTTGTACCTAAGATTTCCAGGGGGAATGCTGTCTATAAATTAAAATAACTGGCCACAGTGTTATATGATTATTGTCTAAGTGAAACAGATACATCATCTTTACTTTTTCATTTCCTGTTCTAAGATTTCTGTTAAATATGTATTATTCATGAATGACAAAAGGACTAACAACACAAGAGGCTATTTCCCAGGGGGAGTAGGTACGTTTGGAGCATGCTTGTTACCGAGCTAATGCTCTTCACCAATAACAGTTTGCACATTCTGTTAGATTTTGTGCTCTACTGTCTGAAAACTGTATATATATTAAGGTGAGGTTAAATGTGTTAATCCACTGAGACCAATGAAAGCTACCGTCTCTCTTAACACCTCAGGACGTTGTTGTTTTTCACCCCAGTCTCTCATCACCTCTCCCACCCCGTCCTTGTGCTTGCTTGTTGGCTCAGGTGAGAATGCCAAGTAGAAGCGTCCATAAGTACAGTTCCCTGTGTTGCAAATGTAGATTAGAGATCCATGGAGAATTTCAGCTCTCACAAAATCTCATGTTAAGGCACCCTGGGTTGAATTAATTGTTATTAGTGCATTGCAGTCTGCTTTAATTAATATAGTCCATAAACATATAATAAAAATTCAGAAATGTAATCGAAAATTGTCAAAAGAATATGACCGATAATAAAAGATCTATGCCCAGGTGATATTTTCTGTTTCAAACACACGCGAACAACATTAAATATCATCTACATTGGGTACATATGCCTTCATCTGGAAGAGACCCCAGGTGAGCACTGCACACACTTAACCACTAAGCTTCCTTCTCTTCCCGATGCTCTTCCTCTGGGGTGTAGAATCTGCTGTATGATTTTGGAACAGAGCATGAGAAGCTTTCTGTTCTTCAATATTTGATGTTATTATTTTCTTCTTTCAGTTTTCCTCTTTATGAAATACAAATAGCACAGTTTGAGAGTGACTGCGATGACATGGGAGCACACAGTGTATAAACAGCATGTTTGGCTATTTACAGTGCCCTCTGATTACAGTTACTCGTAAATGAAAGTGATGTGCCTCTTTTTCACCTGTCACGAAGCCGTATCTCAGTAAATACACAGCACGGACTAAGGGGCAGACTAGGGGTTTCTGCATTCTGTTCTTGTCTCTTCTATTTGGTGAAATTCTGTGCATTTCAGTTGCCGCATGCATGAAATGGAGTACTGAAATTTAATGTATGTCACTGCTGCTGCTGCGACTGTGGGGACATCCCTGCCCTAAATTTAAACTGACTTCAGTAAAACAGACCTGAGTGCACTCAAGCACTTCCCTTTCTTTTCCAGTCTGAAGTCTGCTGCTGTGTTGTACTCTACAACAGTTACACTGTATATGATATCTCAGTTAAAATCTAACGTTGAGATGTCTTCAGGAGCTGCAGTGACATCAGGACACTATCACCAACTTCAGACGCTGAACTAAGATGCTAAGTCAGAAACCTGTTTCTTAGGCTCCCTGGACTCTCAACTGAGACAGACAGGTATAAAAGTCATTAAACAAGTGACTCCCAAACTTGACAGTAGTAAAACTCTTAAATACTCTGAGTTTTAGTCCTAGTGCTGAATAAAACAGAGCCAGGGACTGACCATTGGCTCTGAGGCCAGTTAGCACCATCTGACTTGTAATCTGTGCATTACTACTGGCCCACTCCAGCTAGTTCGAGGCAGCTAGCTGAAGCAGTCCAAAACAGATCAAGTGGTGGTTGTTAGCTCAGTTCACAGTGAAGCAGTGTTGATCCAGCATTCAGCCTAGCTCGCTTTTTATTAACATCACTTTATTCATCAAATTATGAATGCATCCAGGTCTACTCATCTCACCTAACCTGAGACTTCTGACTGAAAGACCAAAGTTGCCTTGTTCGACTAGAGTCCCTTCACAATCCATGAGAGAAACACACATTTCCAAAAGGCAATTCATCCCACCTAAGAACTAATGAAGGCAGTGTCATGAGTCTAAAGTTAAGTAAAACGAATCCATTCCTGTTGCTCTGCATTGTTTCTGGAGAAGTCAAAATAGTCTCTGCTTTTCACTATTGTGGCACTAATCTCATCAAACTAAACTTTATGTATTGTGACCACCTGCCTTCCTTTCCCTTAAATGGGGGTTTTAGCCAAATGGATTAAAAAAAATTAGATATCAAGTAAAACCAGTTTCAGTACTCTTATTGACATCTGCATTTTCAAAAGCCTTTTGCCAAATAATCTGCCACAATTTATCTCTTATATTTAATCACTACATTGATTAGTAGGCTTAAAAGAGGTCCATCTGAACATACCCCAGCATCTGGCTATAACACTTTTTGCAAGGTTGGATCAAAGTTTCTTAATAGGCATTATGGAAATGTAGGGAACAATATGACATTGAGAAGGAAGGACAGGTGCAACAACACTGAAGCTTCCTACAGCTCAATGGACAGGGAAGTTTTGTTTGCTGGTTTGCCTGGATTTTAAATTTACAGGAAAAAGCAAGCTATTACTTTTGCTGTGTAATCAAGATTCCAGAAAATAAGGACAAAATTACCCTTAAAAGTAATGGATTACAATGTCCTGCCTTACTACAGTCTTATCTATTTAACCACCTACACAGTAATTGTTTGAAGAAAGACTGACACTCTTCTCTGTTCCCTGGTTGTGGTCCTGCAGGATTGCAGCCATTAAAGAATCATCAAGCAGAAGTGCAAAGTCTTTGTTGCCCATTTTTCAAGCACTTTTATTAAGCTTTCTCTTTTTTCATTTACTTGTAGCACACGATTTCTCCAGTAACGATGTCCTGGTACTTGATTTTCTTTCTGCTCAAAACCAAGCTGGATTAACTTTCTTTTAAAAGCCTTTTGGATTTAATTTCCTTGTCTTGGATTAGCAAATCAGACTGAATAGAGTTGGAGAACAGCTATCTGTTCTTTCCCCACAATATTCATATATTCAAATCCTTGATTATAAAGGTTGAACATTTATAGCATGTAAAGCTATGGACAAGCAAAGCATTTTTAGTATTTGGACTTCAGTCAATCAAGATAATGTTGGATACTTTAAAAATAAAAAAAAAATTCACGTAAAAGTTTAGATCTTAATCTGAATAATTCTCTTCAGTGTGTTAATTTCCAGATTCTCTGAGCTTTTACCAGGTGTTTACATCAACAAGAAAATACTATTGCCCATGTCCTGGTTTGACCTAATGCAGTATTCCATCCCATACACATCATGCTCAAAATAAAGGTGAAGGATCATAAGGGTCACTCCCTCTCCCTTTATGGCCAGGGCACTGATGGGCTCTAATGGCCCTAAGCAGTCTCGCCTGGTGCTTGTGCCCACACCCATGGCCCAGTAGCCTCTTTAAGCCTGGTATGGGGCTATTAGTGGGGCTCCTGGTGATGTTGCATGGTGCTGCTCTCTGGCTCTACTCACTTCTTGTTTAAGTATCTGAGGAGGACTCTACACAAATATTCTACTTTTGATCCTGAATCTAGCTCCTGCCTGCTGTTGAGCACAGTCTGGGACTTTCCTGGGCCATGCCCTGCAGCATCCAGGTGACATATTCATCATCAATGGGGGGAGCTTGATATTGGTTTTGTGTATATTTGTATATATTTCATAATTATTTTTCCCATTATTATAATACACAATTATTGTAGTTAGATTAAAGCTATTTTTAACTTTTCCAACCCATAAGTCTCTTTCCCTTTTCTCTTCCCCTCCCCATTTTGGGAGGGGAGGGGATTAACAAAGAGTGCCTGTCATTCATTTAATAGCCAGCCCAGCTTTAAACTGTGACAGTCCATGTTTCATGAAACACATTTTTAATTAGGTATTCTTAGCACGTCCATTTTCTCAACACATTTTTAACACACCTAACTAAAGGTGACTTCATTTGCTTGTATAGATTTTGTGTACATTTTTTAAAATGGCCCTCAACAAATCAATCAATAAATAATCAAACATACATTATGATTGCCATGTACCTCCCTTGTTTTAAATCACCCAGAGAGTAAAAGATCTGCATATTAGGTCCTGTTCATCAAGGAAGAACCTAAGNTTCTCTTTTTTCATTTACTTGTAGCACACGATTTCTCCAGTAACGATGTCCTGGTACTTGATTTTCTTTCTGCTCAAAACCAAGCTGGATTAACTTTCTTTTAAAAGCCTTTTGGATTTAATTTCCTTGTCTTGGATTAGCAAATCAGACTGAATAGAGTTGGAGAACAGCTATCTGTTCTTTCCCCACAATATTCATATATTCAAATCCTTGATTATAAAGGTTGAACATTTATAGCATGTAAAGCTATGGACAAGCAAAGCATTTTTAGTATTTGGACTTCAGTCAATCAAGATAATGTTGGATACTTTAAAAATAAAAAAAAAATTCACGTAAAAGTTTAGATCTTAATCTGAATAATTCTCTTCAGTGTGTTAATTTCCAGATTCTCTGAGCTTTTACCAGGTGTTTACATCAACAAGAAAATACTATTGCCCATGTCCTGGTTTGACCTAATGCAGTATTCCATCCCATACACATCATGCTCAAAATAAAGGTGAAGGATCATAAGGGTCACTCCCTCTCCCTTTATGGCCAGGGCACTGATGGGCTCTAATGGCCCTAAGCAGTCTCGCCTGGTGCTTGTGCCCACACCCATGGCCCAGTAGCCTCTTTAAGCCTGGTATGGGGCTATTAGTGGGGCTCCTGGTGATGTTGCATGGTGCTGCTCTCTGGCTCTACTCACTTCTTGTTTAAGTATCTGAGGAGGACTCTACACAAATATTCTACTTTTGATCCTGAATCTAGCTCCTGCCTGCTGTTGAGCACAGTCTGGGACTTTCCTGGGCCATGCCCTGCAGCATCCAGGTGACATATTCATCATCAATGGGGGGAGCTTGATATTGGTTTTGTGTATATTTGTATATATTTCATAATTATTTTTCCCATTATTATAATACACAATTATTGTAGTTAGATTAAAGCTATTTTTAACTTTTCCAACCCATAAGTCTCTTTCCCTTTTCTCTTCCCCTCCCCATTTTGGGAGGGGAGGGGATTAACAAAGAGTGCCTGTCATTCATTTAATAGCCAGCCCAGCTTTAAACTGTGACAGTCCATGTTTCATGAAACACATTTTTAATTAGGTATTCTTAGCACGTCCATTTTCTCAACACATTTTTAACACACCTAACTAAAGGTGACTTCATTTGCTTGTATAGATTTTGTGTACATTTTTTAAAATGGCCCTCAACAAATCAATCAATAAATAATCAAACATACATTATGATTGCCATGTACCTCCCTTGTTTTAAATCACCCAGAGAGTAAAAGATCTGCATATTAGGTCCTGTTCATCAAGGAAGAACCTAAGGTCTTTTCTCATACATGTCAGAAGAGTGTTAATATGAGTAACTGACAGATTAAGAGAGATGGTGGGGAAAGGGGCTTGAACACTTTGATTCATGAACCCTTCCAGCTGGAGCAAGCCATGTCTTATACTGAGATGTAAGTCCTAGAATCACAAGAAGAGCAGGGAGGGAGAAAAACTACATACATGGAACAGACCTGATGTCCTAGAATGTGTATACTCTTCACAATAGTCTTTTCCTAGATTTAAAAATAAAGGGGAATAAAAGGAATGAGAGAAAAACAGACTTGGGAGTAATATCTAGAGCTCTAAAGCTTTCCTCCTACTTATTTTAACTCCTAAGCAAGCATTAAACTCCTTCTTGACTGCTTATAGTCATTCCCCATGAGGTTTGCTTTCCTGGTGCTCATGTTTATTTTCAGCTGGAGAAACAGCATGTGCAATCCTCAGCATGCCCAGTGGTTGAAGCAGTCCTGAGCCCAAAGGGGTCTGGGAGCCAAAGCTCTTCCTAAAAACATGCTGCTTGCTGTGGTTTAACCCCAGCTGGTAACTAAGCACCACACAGCTGCTCACTTACTACCCCCCAGTGGGATGAGGGAGACAATCAGAGGAGTAAAAGTGAGAAAACTCATGGATTGGGATGAAGACAGTTTAATAGGTAAAGCAAAAGCCTCACACACGAGCAAAGCAAAACAAGGAATTAATTCACTACTTCCCAGGGGCAGGCAGGTGTTCAGCCATCTCCAGAAAAGCAGGGATCCATCACGTGTGATAGTCACTTAGGAAGACAAATGTCATCACTCTGAATGTGTGTGTCCCCCCCCCTCCCTTTCTTCTCTTCTTCCAGCTTTATATGCTGAGCATGTGGTATGGAATATCCCTTTTGATCANAGTAAAAGTGAGAAAACTCATGGATTGGGATGAAGACAGTTTAATAGGTAAAGCAAAAGCCTCACACACGAGCAAAGCAAAACAAGGAATTAATTCACTACTTCCCAGGGGCAGGCAGGTGTTCAGCCATCTCCAGAAAAGCAGGGATCCATCACGTGTGATAGTCACTTAGGAAGACAAATGTCATCACTCTGAATGTGTGTGTCCCCCCCCCTCCCTTTCTTCTCTTCTTCCAGCTTTATATGCTGAGCATGTGGTATAGAATATCCCTTTTGATCAGTTGGGGTCAGATGTCCTGGCTATGCTTCCTCCCAGCTTCTTGCGCACCCACACACTAGCAAAACACGAGAAGTTGAAAAGTCCTTGATTTCTTAGCAACAACTAGAAACACCAGTGTATTATCAACATTCTTCTCATACCAAATCCCATACTAAATCCAAAATCTAGAGCTATTCTAGCTACTAAGAAGCAAATTAACTCTATCCCAACTGAAAGCGGCACACTGCTACTCAATGTGAGCTTCAGCTGAGACTAGATGAACAGCAGGTTAGAAGTCTTGCTGTTCTCAGTTGAGACAACCATGGAGATGAAGTCTTGCCACCACATTAGTCACCGTTCTCTCAACTCTGTAAGAGGTGGCAACTCAAGATGGAGTCTGCTTAAGAGTTCTTTCAGAAACTCAGTGTGAATAGATACAGACTTCCTTCCAAAAAGCTGATTTTCATAGTTCTCCATTTGATCTCAAGGATCGATCATACCCCACAGTGGAAGGGTTGGAAGAAGGAACTGTTAGATTGAGGAAGGATTAGTACAACTATCATATGGCAGCTATCTGCCCATAAATGTAATTTGATGGGAAGTGTGTGTGGCTAACTTTGTACGTTAATGTCAGGCAGCATGGTGTTGTTATTCCACAGGCGCAGGACTTGTCTTTTCCCTTTGTTGAACTTCGTGATGTTCCTGTTTGCTGCCTCTCCAGACTGTTGAGGTCTCTTTGAAAGACCGCTCTGAAAGACAGCAAAGCTGGTGTATCAAATGCTCCTTCCAAATTTCTGCTGCCTGTAAACTTGCTGAAGGTGCACTTAGTCCCATCATTCAGTATATCACATACTCTGCAAGTTATCTATGTTTTCCTGAAAGCTGGACACAAAAAACTTTCTAATGCAGAAATAAATCACTGTTTGAATGACCTTTTATGGATCAGAGCTGTAAACAATATGCATAATCAAGTTTATAACAGCAAAAATCTCCTTGGTAGTTTTGATAAAACTTAGTAAAGCTGGGGATGTGCAAATTGAACTGCAGCACTTCCACAGACTTAGTTAAAACCCCTGATGGAGTGAATTTTCATGCTCTAGACCCCAATACTGCAATTAGACTTGTCTGTACAGACAAGTGTGACATTCACCTTCATTTTGCTTGAGGGGACAATGGAGGATTGCACAGTTCATTGTCATTTTTTATTAAAACAGATAAGAATGGACTCTAGGTTGTGACCCTTGTATTCAGTGAGACCTCCAAAAATCACTCAGCTGCAGAGATAACATTCAGGAACACCCTTGAGGCTGTGTATGCTCTATAGCAAGAGAACCAAAGAATCCAGTGAAAATGCTAAGTGAATGTTTTTCCTGGCTTCATCCAAATATTATTGCTGTATGTGCCTGTCTTGTAAGATCAGCTCTGAAAGTTTTGTAAGTAAAGTTGAATTCGGACATCCTATTTTACTGCTGCTAACAATAATAAATAATAGAATTATAATAGTACTAGGCTGTGAACTTTCCTCTGGTTATGTATTGACAGATGTATCAAAGAACAGTTATTTAGAAATACTGAAAATACTCGTTATTAAGTAGCAATAATCACATTACTTGCCATCTCCTTTCCATAGTAACAGAAGATAAATTGTTCCATTTACTTATCTTTAGGTAAATGTCTACTGCCTCTACCTTAAGATGTTAATGACATTTTAATCTGAGCAGTCCATTCTGGAGAGAGTCAATATTTGGGTAGTTGTCTATAATGACTGATGTGAACAATACTTGTTCGTGAGGTCATGGCATTTGTGGGTGCAGTAGTTGTTACATAATGAAGAACCTAAGTACTCTTAAGGCTCAAGTTGTCCAAGGGCTGCCATGCAAAACTCTTGCACTCTAGAAATAAATTTGAGACAGTGAATAGTAAATGGTGGTGAATTATTATTCTTATTCCTTCAGATGATCATGAAAATTGAGAGATTCCGCCTTCTACTAGGGAATTGCCTTTCCCTGCTTTAAAACAAACAAAAATTTGTGGATTTTGGTTTTGTGGGTTGTCCCCACCCCCCACCTCCCCACCCCCCCACCCTTGGCTTTTTTAACATAGTTTTTTCTCAGTTCTTTTTCTGGTTACCTTCTCAAACACTTTGATCATTCTTCCATATATTCTCTGTACTTTTACTTGCACCTGGGAAACGCATGCTCCATGAAGTGCTTAGTAGCTCCTCTGTAGTGAAGGGAAGTTGAACAGCTGCAATACCTTCTCTCTCTTTATGTCACCTTCCTTTCCTTTTGTCTCAAACATCCATATCCACTCCAGTCTCCTACTCTCTGCCTTAGCACTGCAACATGTTCTGGATTCATGTTTCTCCCTTTTACCCTTCACTTGTTCCTCTTCCAGCTGCCTCCCACAGCTTCAGCAGTACAGGGTTTCAGCAAGGTACTGAGCTCCTTCAGCCCATTTGGGTTGGCAGTGAGACACAAGGCCCTGGAGTGCTGACTCAGCATGGCGAAGCAGGGGCTGCTTTGCACAAGCATTTAAACAACAGTGCTGAAGGCAGCTGAAAAAAAAAGCTGTATGAAAATTGCACAATCCATGAAATTTATTACACCTGCAGTTTGCTAGTTGACTTACCATTTGCATATCCTATTTTAGCTTCAAGTCACACAATATTTTAACACATGCACTTCTACATATAAAAATCCATTCTGATCTATTAGAGATAATGTTCCATTATATATAGTAAATATCTGTATTTCAAACATTTGTATTTCTGAACTTTATTTGTTCTTTATTTAATTTGGTTTTGGAAAGATCTTGCAGCATCTCCAATCTGTTGTTGTTAAGAACACATGCACTAGAAAATTCTGCAGAACCCTTACTCTCTAAATCTTCCTTCTTTGTTGCTTTGATATACAGCTTCTAAATAATTTGCAGAATGTAATTTGTAATTACATGCACTCTTACTCACATATGCAAATTGTAATGAATACTTGTCATGATTTTTCTATTTTTAATAAGATTACTACTGTTATGCTAAAAATTCTTAAATATCAGAGCAATTTTTAATAGGTCGGTGTTCTTTTTATAATTTCCCGATTCATTTATTTTGTTTCCTTTTGCATGAATATTACTTCTTTTCTTTATTTGGTGTGCTACCAACAGAGGAAGTAAACATGTCTGCAGGTTTGGTACATAAAATAATTGTAAATTTTAACCACTACAACACTCTATGAATGTTCCATAAAAGGTAGAATATTTCTTTCTTTTCAATGGACAGGGAAATTTTATAGACAAGCAAAAAAACAATGTAATGCTTCTTATTTTTTCCATATCTGTAAGTGCCAATAACAAAAAAACTAGTTCAGGAATGGCAGAATCCTTCAAATATTAATTGCATGGTTTAGATACAGTCATCTTCATATTTGAGTATTAATCCAAGACCTCAGTTTGTTAATGAAAAAAATATATCCCAGTCATTTTTAACTCAGTCTGATCACATTTGATCAGTTTGATCACATCTGATCAAAATCAAATAAATCTATATGGAAGAAATATTAAGTCATCTAGTCCATCTTCCTTCTTCACAGATGGGCTCAACTATGCCTAAAACCTTTGTCTAATCTGTTCTTGGAAAATCTTTCATGATGGAGATCCTAGAACTTTATAGGTAATATGTTCTAGTGCTTAACTATCCTGGCATTTAGAAAACTTTTCCTAAAGTCTAACCTACATCTCCCTATCTGCAATTTAAATCCATTGTTTTTGACCTATTCTCGTATTTGAAGACTGTTATCATGTTTCCCACAGTATAGTCTTTGCAGAAATAGTCTCAATCTTTCATTACAGGTCATGTGTTTTTGCTGTGTGATCATTCCTGCTGTCCCTCACCCTTTCTCCCCCAGTTGCTTTTCAACTTGTTCATAGCTTTTCTGACTTCCAGTATGTCCCAGTAAACATAAATTCTCCATTTGGAGCCTTGCAGACTCATAAAACTAAAGGATACTTCACATATCTTTCATGCTGCTCTTATGTTCATAGATCCTGGGATGCTGTCTGGGTTTCTTTGTAAGAGCATTATTCTGTTTCGAAATACTAGAGACACTTACTTCCCCCTGCCTTGAAACTGTAGCATCAAGTAGGAGAAAATACAAGATTCATTGACAGGCAAGTGCTAACTATTTTTCCTTTGATGCCAGAACTGAGTGAGACTGAGAAAACACCGCACTGATAGTATTTTCTGTATGTTGTATCTGATTATCCTATAGTGCAGTCATAAAAACTCCTTGGAGTGGAAGCCAGAATGTGGATTTTTTTTCCAGTCCTGTTGATTATCCTTTTAACAGGCTAAAGAGTAATCCCTTTTCCATCTCATGTTCTGTCACTTCTGTGCTTTTCTGGTCACATGAAATTCATACTCCTCACATGAAGCATAGTTTCTTCAGGCAGTAGAAGCAGAGCAGACATACTATCACTTCAATCTAGCCTCTTCAAATAGCTATGATGTCCTTTATTCTAGGCTGGACAGTATAGGTTTGAACTCTTTCTGGCTAAAAAGATCTGAAATACCTATCTTCCACTCCTTGTACAAGTGGTACAATCTCTAAGCATTTACCTGAAAGGATGGCTGTTCCCTGGCAGTATAAAACTGTGTGGATGAAGTTGATTGATGCTGTTGCTATGTTAGGAAAGCTCTGAGTATGTCTAACAAATTAAGTGATGTCAGAGGGCTTAGGTACAAAAGTGAACAATAAGTTACTTGGTTAGAGAAAATATCTTTCAAATAGGGGAAAAAAAGTTAGGTGTGGTCATAGGAGAACACTGAAAATGCGTGAAAATACACGTATCAACAATAGGTTTAGCTGGCTGCTTATTACATTTTAAGTATCTTCAGTATGCTTTAGTTTTACATAAAGTACTCAACTCCGTATTTGTGTCTGGCCCTATATCAAAAATGCCATCTGACTGTTTCAAGGAAATACATCAAATCCTAAGAAGAGTAGACCAAGTCTGGAAGCTTCTTTACAGGAAAGAAACTTGGGATTCAAATTGCATGGACTGGTATTTTTTTCCCTAAGAATTTTCTTTTGAACTCTAAAGAAATATTTAATCTGAATATGAGAATAAAATGTTTTACTAGGAAATTTCAACTCCAGAAAGACTCCTATCATATCCATGGTCCAAAATACATAGCAACCCATACAGATATTAATGCTAGCCTTGGTGGGTCTTAATTGGTTTTAGTAAAAAGAGCTTTGCTATCCATAGCTGTATGAGTCATCATCAAACAACTACCAACAGCTGCATTTGTCTGCAATTACGCTGCATTAGTAATATATAGGACTCAAAACAGTTTACTCAAGTAATAAGAGTCAATTCCTTCCACTTTTAGCTTAGATGACTAACTTCCTCCTATTGAATATCATTGGATTACTCAATGAAGAAGACATTATTCAATAGAAAAAGGAGAAACAGTAACAAATATTTAATTAATAATTGAACACAGAGCTACTACACTAAATAACATTTTCTGTTTTGTAGTTGTGGACTGAAACAGTGGAATCAGAAATCAACTGAAATTATTCATAATTCCAAATTACCCTGCGTGATTATATGTGCAATAATATATGAATGTATTCCAAGATGTATTTGACCTTGATTTTAATTTAACATACAAGGAATAGTTGGAATCTATGCCAGTGTTTCTTTTTTATCCCTTTTTTTTTTTTTTTTAGGAATAGAAAATTATATCTTCACTGCAGTGAATATGGAGGGTCAAAGACTTAGCTGATGAGAATTAGATGCAATCAATGAGCTTTTATACATATTCATCAGCTGAAGATCTAGACTAGAAATTTAAATTCTTATTTCCCAGAATGTGTTCACGTAAGTCTATTTATTTTGGCAGTGCAATCAATACCTCTGTAACTAAAATATATTTACCATAGCATAACCAACATACTCTGGAGGTCATTACAGTGATTTCAGATTTGTGTTCATACATTATTTTAGGGTGATACTACAAGATTCACAATTATTTCATTCAATCATTTTTAGCAAATTAAATTACTGCAGTATGCTACAGTTAGGATGATCATAGGAGACTAGATCCATAAATTCTTTCACTCACCTGGAACCTGGTGAGCCATTCACCTACAGTGTATTCCTGCAACATTTTCTTCTTCATTTTTCGCAAATTACTTATTCATTTTTGAAGTAACCAAAAACACTGGATGTAGCGATCGTGTACTTCTGCATTTTTGATCCTGTCAAGCCTAATCTTTCTGAAATTGGTAACGATGATATTTTATTTGAAATGATTGGTAACTTAAGAAACTTTCTCACTAGTTCAATGCTAGAAGTTCAATGCCTGAATCTGAAGTGTTTAAAATAAACCTGGATAATTTTCAGGTAAAGGTGATCTAACATGTAACACAGCATAGGGTCATACTGGACATTTCAGTGGAATTATCAGGTATGAAATGTTATTTATTTAGAACCTACATTCTGAAGAAAGATTAATTCGTTTACAGATGATGGTCACTGAAATACAGTACCACTCTACAAGAGGAAATGGATACCAAGGTGTGATGTGACTAGCCTGAACATTTAAGTAAGTTCTAAAGTTCACGGAAATATAGTATAGTACTGTCTGTAGGATGGTCACGAAATCTATCTTCCAGTTTCAACTGTTACAAAAGATAGTGGTTTACCATCTAAGAGAGGTATATGTCTGAAAAAAAGACATCAGTCAAGCTCCTTTTACTTCAACCATGTAATTCCAGAAATTACTCTGCAAACACACTCAGCTCTCTTAACTCTATTACTGCATCTGTGCATTCATGTGGCATCTCTGGTCAGTCAGGACCTGTGGCTGAGAGATCCTTGTGTATACTTCTTAGGAAATGAAACAGCATATCATCAAAGCATCAGCTAGTGATAGTGAAACATTCAGTCATCCATTTAATAGCATGAAAGTCTCTTACTATGACTAATGAATTTTAACATGGGGAACTAAGTCAGTTTTCTCTGCAAGCAGTTGTGATTTTTTTTGTAGAAATTCTCAAAACACTGGATAAAAAAGCAGATTATTTATAACTGTACTTTTTAATTCTGTAAATTTGCAGTAGAATACTGTATGTGGGGGAGAGAAACTGAGTAAATTATGTTTGGGGACACTTACTGTAAGCTAAATGAAACTCAATATATTTCTCATATGAATGTCACCAGAAATATTCCACTGCGTATATTTTTGAGAGTATTATTCATATTGTGAGCTAACATGTTATCTGACATTTGGCCTCAAAATGTTTCACACAGAGGTCAGCAGCAGTTGCCTTGTTTCTTTTACAACGTGAAGCTCTTTTTTACTGTTCACTGTTTAAGAAAGCAGTTATTAATTTTCAATTGCAGCTGATTTACATTACAGGCAGTGAAGCAGATGATCCAAGTGAAATACCTCTGCTGGTCTAGGGCCACTACCTTCCAGTAGTCCAAGTGTCTCTGCACTGTACTGGAATCAGAGTCAGGATATTCAAGACACTCAACAACATTGTACAAGGAAGTATATGTAAAAAAATATTTCCAGCAAAACGAACAAATTAACAAACTGGAGAGATTTCAACAGAGGACTACTAAAATATGGGGGTGGTTAAGGAGCTGAAGTATTTGATGTAGCAGGTGAAGCTGATGGAGGTGAGTTTGTCATAAGAACAATGCAAGTGCGGGGATCTAATTGCTGTCTTTGGTCATCTAATGGGAGAGTATAGTAAGGATGTAGTGGCATCTTTCATCACAGTAGCCATACTCTTCATAAAAGCACCTAAGAAAAAGACAAGAGACAACAGACAAAAGTTCTAAGTTTCCCAGAATGTAGAGAAAAAGCTTTTCACAATGAAGGGAGTCAGAGACTGGATCAGGATGTCTAGAAGGTCTAAGGAATCTCCACTCTTGCAAATACTCAAAACTCAACTGCACATGGCCCTGAGCAAACTAACATTATATTACCTCTGCTTTGAGAAGAAAGGTAGCACCAGAAAACCACAAATATTCATTCCAACGTAAAGCATTCTGCAGTTCTATGGGTCTTGCCATGTCAGGTGAGCACTGCTGCAACTGGGAAAAGAGCTTTTCACAGTCACCCTAAAGACTGAAAGGTCCAGTGTGGAAAAGGTTTTGAGAAGAGACAGCCTAGAGGCAGGAAAAGCAGCTCTGATAAAGAGCTGATACCCCTTGACAAAACAACAACCTCTCAAGAAAAGCCTGAGTGGAAAGGTTGATAGGACTGGTGTCATGATGGATGTGACACTGCATGTGAAGTGAATGATTTCCAGATTCACACCGCAAGATCCCAGAGATTAACAGGAGTTATTATTTGCAAGCTACTCTATAACATGTTAGCAAAAATTCTTTCAAGTGGACGAATATCAATGATTCCCCTGTTGCAGCAGGGAGGAAGTGTGATGATTTCTAGAAGAGTGTAGTGCAAAGAATTACTAGCAAAATCAGAGTCATGATCCCTGTAGATCCTCTGAGTGAAGACTGAGAGCAGATTTGAGACAGGGAGCCACAAGAGGAAAGGAAGACATGTACACTTCAAAACTCTGAGTTAACGTGATGCTCAATAATGTACACAAATGAAGGCAAGATAGACTCTGTATCTACCTTAGCATCACAGTTAGATGTACTGAATCAAGTGCAGCAAAAGAACCAATGCTGATTTTTAACATGAGGTACTAATAGTTTTATTTGTTTCATCTCTTTCTTTTCCCATGCAAACTTTTAAAAAGGAAATATTTCCACTCAGATCTGCCATTCCTATGGGAATGAGGTCAGACTTACAGATTTGCAGTTTCTTTTAGATAGAGAAGCTACACTCACAATTATTTCCTTTTTAAAGTTGTCTAGTGTTTCTTACTAATAGGTTACTCATATGTCACCTGAAGCATTCAGCACCAGCTGAACCAATTTACTTTCATTGTAAGAGTACGTCTATCACTATGTCAGTCTTGCCTAAACACTCTCTATTACTGGAAAAATTGTCAGCAATAGGTCATTTGAAACAGATGCTCAGTATGGTTTATAACAGCTAGTCTATACTGACTGAAGATGGTACTGGTGCTTTTTCAGAGAATACGTTTGAATACCCTGTTAGTCTGAAGATCATGGCAAGGAAATTTTGGTCATGGGACTACGAGCTTTCAAAATAGTAGTCACAAGTGAGGGGGTTGTGTTTTGGCAAAAGCAGTGAGAAGCAAGTGAGAGGTTTAATATTGGCAGAAAGCACACTGATGCTCTTCAGAAGAGCCAAAGGAAGATTTAAGTAGGTGGGAACATTTTTTTTTTTTTCCAGAGGAACACAAAAGAAGACATTTGATATGGAAAAAAAGAGAAGAAAAGCAGAAAAGTTCAGGTGTAAGCGACAGATTTGTTCACCTTCAATATTTTAGTCTTCTCAAGTTAGATGTTCTCCTTGTCAGAAGTATAATTATTAAATGTTGACATAGGTTAACATCTGATATGTTGTGCTTCTTTCTATGTTGTCAGTATTACAAAGATGCCATTTTGCAGCAGGAAGCAGTCTTCCAGCAGTGTGGCTCTGAAAGCATAATTTTCAAATGCTTTCAGAGTTTATGCCTGGTGAGCAAGGCTCTTTACCTTGTGAACTTTCACATTATTGTGCCGAGTGAAATGGATGCTCCTGTCCTTTCAGGACAGAGTTTCAACCGTAACACTTAATTTCTGACCTTTGTGAGTTTAGCTTATACTCCATTCTGACCTTCAGAATAGTGACATTAATATATGCATTTGCATATTATAGATCCACAGCTTGAAACATATACCCAAAATTAGAGCAAATAGCTGCTAGGCATGCACAATGCTTGTATTTCATCATTTTGTTTTTTTTTTTTACATCAGTGTGATTTTTGTTTTTACTCAGGGATACATGTATATATTGGCAGATGTGTAGAGCACCAGAACCCATAACGCGATGTTGAAATGAACACAATGTGCAACACGCTAGCTGAATAAGAAAACAGTAAACATGAGAATTTTTGTTGTTCTATTAGTTTAAAATTGGACTAATGATTTTACTTTTTTTTAAAGAATACATTAAAAAAATCACTCTCATACTAAAATCTCATTTCTGGCTTCATCATGCTGTGAATTTTTATGGTCAAATTAAAGCCCCTGAATATAGGGGTTTATATAATGAAAATGCTGACAGTCCCTTAACTATAATAGCAAGAACAGACACTGCTATAACATAAAAGGAACTCTTATCCAGTAGAACGGTGAATCCATAAATCATTGTTATGAAAAATACCTTTCTCCTTAGTTATAGTCAATCTGCAAATCATAAACTATTTTTTTTTGCTAGCAAAAAAGGACTGGATTGGATTTTAATGGTTTTTTCCTTGCTTCTCATCATTCTACATCTGTACTGACTCTTCCTTTCAATCATTTCCTTTGTGATTGCTCAGCTTCATGTTTCCTATATTTTCTTAGGCTAAAATCTAATGTGCTTAAAGTTTATACTGGGAGTCCTAGGCAGCTAGTCAGCTCAGAACCTGGATTTCATCTTAAATGGGCAAAGCAAAAAGCCAGCAGAAAATGGAGGCAAAAGAGAAGAGAAAAAGTAATTTATGTTTCTGAAGTGGCTAATGCTGTAAGAGTTATTCTAGAAGAGAATACCTCTCTCTTCAGATAAGTACTGGCAGCTGTGCCATCTGCAGTATAGAATACCTGCTTCTGAAATATACAATGATTCTCTGATATCTGTCTTGTATTTACTTACATAATGTAAACTATACGTTCTTCTGCTGGATCCATTCTGCTTTCATTTACTCTACTTGGCACCTTATCTTGTGTACAAGCTGTCAAAATTTGACTAATGGGCCTCTGGGAGTCAGCTGGTCAGTAAATCTTCCCTTTCGCGAGCTCCTTTGGCTTTGTCAAACTGCTCTGTCATTACAGTAACCAATTGAATTAGAATTGTTTTTTTACTTGATGGATCATTCTCTATAACATAGACAAAAAATTACAGCAGCAGCATGGTAACAAATTGGAATGAAGAGAGTGGGGGGAAGCTTAATTTATTTTTTATTCCTCCCATGAATAAGAGTCGTAGATTTCCCAGTATTTCATGAGAAATACGAAAAAAAATTCTACCTGTTTATGTGAGCAATAATTATATATTCTGTGTATGGAGAAAACATTCTGTTGTGCACTGATGAAGACTGTTAGTCATTTCATCATGTTGTGCAGCATTGCTCCTCCTGACTGCACACAGTACTAATAAAACAAGTTAATGGAGTTTATTCTGTCACAAACACTACAATTTCAAAGAGCTGATTGCAGTCTATGGGAAATCAGTGTCTAACAGCCTCTTAAAGACATACAGCAGCTTTAACATATTATCCTACAGAAGCTATACATTAAAGCACCCTAGTTAGATATGTAAGAAGATATGGGGAAAAGGAACAGCAACCTTCCACACTTGCTAATTCGCAGACTATTTTATAATGGCAAGTTCAGTACACAATGGGAGTTCCTCCATGTTTCCAGTATTTACAAATTCTCCAAATGACAGTTTGTCTGAAAGTCAAATTAGCTAGAATACAGAAATGAGAAATTCACATTTTATAAGATGCATTTAAACTAAATTGTACTGTTTAATAAGTAACTTGCAGCTTGGTTTGATGTTGATAAAGATGTACAAGCCAAACGCTGTTTCACAGGCTCTGAAATTGCATGTTATTCATACTAAAATATGAGGCTGATTATAAGATTCAATGGTAATCAGACTGAATTAATAGGAGCCCTTTAAGAAACCTTAATTTCCTTAAGACTCATGACATTCCCTGTAAGTAGACATTGAGAAGATGTACTATTCCAGAAAACAGATTTCAATGGTTACATGAAGATTGAAGTACATTTGTTCGGTTAATCAATAGAAAATCCTAATTTAAAATATTGCTTAATAGATATGAAGGTTTACTACAAGGTAATATAGTCTTCCACCCCTTCAGTTTAATTCCCATTAAACTCTAAGAAAAGGGAGAAATAAAAAGAGAATGTTTCGTTATTCACTCGACTTTTGGATCAGAGAAATGTATTTCCATTATGGAACACTACTACTTTACTTCACTGTGTCCTTATAAGAAACTCATCTATTTGGCTCATGGAATGCTAATTAAGGCTAGGAGATCACAGGCAAGCTGAGGCTTATTAAAATTTCTAAATTTGAAATTTTCTGACAGAGGTAGACACTAATGGGTCTCTTTTTTTTTTTGTATAAAATTTAAGTGCACAGAAACAAGCAGGAGTGCAGTAATAGCATTGAAGGTAAAGTTAATAATTTGAAGCAACAAAGCAAAACAGAATTAGATTACTACTGACCTGGGCTCATCATTAGCAGAATGTCCTTTGTTTTGTTTGCAATGTTTTTTGTGGTTTGGTGGGAAATCGGGACAAAAGGGTGATGGCAGCAGCAGATGTGGATATAAAACATGTACACTGTTAAACATATGGCCTTAGATTAGTACAAACAGAACAGAGATGGTGAGATTGACTTTTCCATAACAGAATTTCTCTCACATACATGACACCTAGCCTGCAAACTTGATTTGCAGCCAGTTCACTGAGAATCCCTAGGATACAGTAAATGTTGTCAATATAATTTTAAACATCTTTAATGCAGGCATGTATCTCCTTAATGTTTCTGGGTTTGCCCTTTCCAGTATTATTTTCAAGGTTAAGGACATTTTATAAAAACATTTAATCCCGTGTAATAAAAAGCATTATTGATCTCATTTCCATTTTTTCATTTTGGACAGTGTAGAGTCTGTCTTTGGATAAAACACATATTTTCGGAGCATCCAATTAATGATGTATTAAATACTGTATTTTTTTACAAGAGTTTTTAAACTGCATAATATTCTTTAAGTCATTAATTTTTCAAAGTAATTCAGTGCTTAAAGCCTGTGAAGTATCCCTTGTCTGCAATATTAATTACTAATACTCTCTGCTAGTATATCATGTCTAAGTCAATCTGTCCTGGTTATATTTAACCTGCCAATAGTATAAATACTTCTCATTATCTTATATTCCTGATTAAGGGGCTGATACTTCCGTTAGTAGGTCAGTGGGATATGGATAGCGGGGCATATCCTCCTTTCAGATGTACTGTTAAATCCCAAATAGGTTTATGGAAGTGAAGAGTTTATGGTTTCATTCTGCAATGTAAATGGCAACGTTGCATGTGTGACTGTAAAAGCAAGATCAAGAAAGGGTATACAGAGATGCTCAGTACCTCACTGACTGAAAGTTGCCATAGGGACTGAAAAAATCATTACTCAAACCTTCCTTCAGAAGGTGGCACAAGAGGTTAGTGCCCAGTTAGAACAGCAAGAATTGTGCTCAAAACCACTGCCAATTGAAATGTCTATTGTTCATCATTTTATCCCTGCTTCAGCCGTCATTCTTACAAGTTATGAAACCAGCAAGCAACAGTATCTGTCTAATGCTGTTGGGCAATATTTAGGGGAGCTGTTGAGCAAATGCACAGCATTAATCTCTAGTTTAAGTTCCGCTGACTTCTCTGGGATGTAAGTGTACAGTTATGACAACAGGGTCTCCAGCGCTGTCTGATAAAGAAACACAGTCATGAGCTGCAGTCCTAGTGCTTTCCCTTCCTTCTGATAGATTTGCTTCACCTTAAGCTTATGCTCACATGAACATCTTCTGCTATGTAACCTGCAAGGACTTGCAGATTCTTTCTTTAGATATTCAAACTTAAGAGAATGAAACTAATGAGACAGCATTTTACAAGCACTGTAGAAAACATGTATGGATCTCCATTTCCTAATATAACATGTAGTTATTGCATCCACCTTTTTAAATAGCAGTATTCTCTGTTCTCTCACACATTGTAAGTAATAAAAAGAAGTGTATCATGAAATGAGGTTGTTCCATTAGTTTTAGCTTGACTACAACTTGCATCACATTTACATTATCTACTGGTTTTGAGTTGTGTTTGTTCTATTAAGCTTTGAGAATAGTCATATTGAGAACAGGTAACTAAAATTTGAAGAGAATAAAGTTATAAACTAATAAAAATATTTTAGTAATATATAGTTATTAAAATGCAGAAACAAAATACTTGAAGATAAGGCATTATTTTACACCTTTGGATAGTATCACAGTTAGTTCTCATTTCAGTTTCCATCCACCCATCATAAATCTTCAGAAGCTATATTATCTAAAGGAAATAGGAAAGTGATCAACTTACCAATGTCTTAATGGGAATGGCAAAGAAGTTCCTACAGGACTTTATCTATTAACGGTTCTTCAACTCTTTTTGCTTTATAGTAGGTAACATTTTGTAATTTTTTTCACTTTTCTATGTTATGCAAGGATTTCCCTTGATACCTAGGTCCCTCAGATGCATCTTATCTCAATATGTAGATAAATCCTTCTTTCCTTCCTAAGAAAGCTGTGAAAATGAGGCACTTGGGAGATGAAAGTCCCGTTTGGGTCCTCAGACACTATATACAACACACTGCAGCACCTTTTATTTCGATATATCTGTAGGAATTTGTCACACATTGCTGAAATCCTCTCAGGGGAAGTACAGCAGCTGTTTAACAATACTTGGCATCATGCTACAGTGTATTAAGGCAGGAAGTGATGAGCCAAAACATATCAAATTGAACTGCAGGGGCAATGTAGGTATGCAAAATGCAAATCCTCAATCGGAATCTGGCCAATCCACCAGGACTAAAACTGCTACTCTTGCAAATAGTGCTGTGGAATTAAAACACAATTGTGGATATGCTGGATAGAAGTCTTACTAATCCCTCTGTTCAGGAACTTACTAAGAAATATTGACGGTGTAGATACCAGCCAATTTATTGAAGCTGTAGCCCTAGGGAGCTAATGCAAGTTGTAATGCATTATGATCTGCTCTGTGGCATTAGTGCAAAATACATACCCAATAAAAGTAAATTTTAAATACATTTTTCTAGTGTGATGAATCATAGTCAATATGTAAGACTCTGGATTTACTTCACATTTTTGAATTTTTTTTCTTGAAAGTAGGAATTGTTTATAGGTCAAATGCTTTTAAAAATTGCAGACTTTTCAAATGCATTATGAAGTTTTACTGAAGTTTAAACTAAGTGCATGAAAACTTTGAGATAATTGAGGCAATAAGGGGTTTTGCACCAATATCACCTTCAGATTTGAATTGTGGCCTGAAGAGAGTTGGAGAACCAATTGTATGGAGAGATAAAGGAAGGTGTTTCAAATGGATAGAACTGCAGGAAGGCAGACTAACTGTAGCTGTGTTGTGGCTGTGATAGGAAGTAGAAAGACTGGTAGCAGATGATCTGTAAGGGAGCAGATCTGTTAGAGAAAGTACTGAAAATTATGGTTTAAAGTAAACTACAGAAAAGGAGACTAAACCAGGAGAGATGGTATGAGGGAAATATTTCCTCTTCTTCAAAACAGGAAGAATTCTGCAAATGCTGAAACGTGGGTGCTTTTGGAACCTATATTTGCAGTAGTCATTGCAAGCAGAGGTTGCTGACAAGTAAATGGCAGGTTGATCCATGTAGTTAGGTAAAGAGAAAATGGAAAGTTGAAAGTCAAAGATCAAAGATGGCATTAGTTACAAAGTAGCTGTCTCTGAATTACTTCTGTTTACCAGAAGGTCACAGAAGAAAATTAATTATATGATCAAAAATTTGATGAAAATACATGGAATTCGTATTCAGTTTTGAATAGAAAATGCTCTAGATTCATAGATGAAGGGGTTTTTTAATTACAAGAAAGAAAATGATTCAACAAAGTCAGACAATAGCTGACAATAATCACTGAAAGTGAAAGAAACAGAATAAAAAGAATTCGGACAAGTAAATGTCTGTATGATATTAAGATAAAAGGAACATATTATGTAAAATTTAGATTTTGCAGAGAATGCAAAGCAAGAACTTCTTAGGAATATGGGTCAATTAATTTCCCTTGGATGAAAACACATCTAAAGTGGGGTGTTCCCTAAGGCTCACCAAACTGTCATTGTAGGCAGAATTAATTAAGGACTTTGCCATTCTTGATTAAAATAGAAAGGAAAGGAACATATCAGATCTTCTAGCTAACAAAAGCAGCCAGCTGATAGCTTGCTTGGTCTTCTTCATGGTTGTAGAGAAGTACAGAATTACGTATGTTTTATATTTGTAAGTATAGTCATTATACATGATTCTCATTTTCAGAGTCTACTTTGTTCAAAAGCCCTAAGATACTTTTAAAAGTGTCATCACTTCATAAAATGAAAGCCAAAATATTTCAAACATTTTGAAAGGTAAACCAGGAAGTACTGTTGGTTTGTAGTGAACCCGTAAGAGTCACTGGACATTGGTGACTAATATATAAATTGGTGTATTTTATATTCAAAACATTGAAATTAAAACTACAATTAAAAAAGAAAATCTCACTTTGGACTATGAAAGCACATGTTCAATTCTACTATCAAGGGAAGTTATTTGGCTATATTTGAAGCTCCCACAGAATGCCTAGCAGTTCCTTTAAAATCGCTTATACTATATTTTTGCTTAGTGCCTCTTCCAGGCCATCAGAACCTGATAATTGTTTGACCCACAGAGGTAAGAAAGTCCTTCACAAGCAAGTGTAGAAGAATATCTGCTAGTGATGGTATCTTTAGTCAGCAGAAAATGTGATGGTCATAACCATCAGTAGAGATTTGGAGGAGGAAAGGACCAGAAAAACTGAGGTGGTTGGACATCCTAAGCACAATTGCCCAGCAAAATGAAGTGCAAAGGAGAGGGGAGAGGGACAGCCACTGAGAGCCTGAGGAATTGTGTGATAGTCTAAGTACTTTAGAGCTGCAAGGGACAGAGCTCATGATCTCTAATAATTTGGGAGTGTGTACCCATATGTAGGTGAAAGAAGAAGAGATAAGGAGCTGGAGAAATGCAGACACCTCTATGGCGGCACTTGGAATTTGTATTTGGGAGTTTACTGTATTATGCAGTGCCCTCAACAGCAGCTCCTGCTAAGCGCTGATTCTTCGTGGGAAGTACTGAAACAAGATCTTCCCAATCATTATCAGACATATTTCACCTTACAGACAAAGAATATTGGCTAAAGTACCCATTAAGTATCTGAGCTTTACAGTTCATTTGAGCTGTACAGACAAGAAAAACCACCAATAAAAATGCTTGAGAATGACCTTATGCTCCTTTCTTTACAGAAGAAAAAACATATGCTGTGTAGATGAATTAGAAGATGGGATACCATGGACTGGAGTTTAACTAAAACCATTGATCTCTACAAATTATACTCATTTGACAATAGAGATCCATCAAAGTCCAATAGCACAATGACAAAAAATCGTTTTTTCTTTTTATACGTTGTTCCTTTTATCTTTCCTCCTCCTGTTTCTGATTATCTTCTCCATTTTATGGTAATGGTGCTAAGTGCTAATGAGGTCATTCCTGGTCTTATCCCAGTCAGCCTTTTTGGCACAATTATTTCTGGAGCTGAACAAACTGTGGGATAAATGAGATTAACACAGCAGGGGACATTTTCAGAGGTTCATATAAGAGCTTCCGCTGATAGTTCACCTTGATGGCATAGGTTTATCTGAATTGCTAATTTGTGTGCTTGCACTTGCATGGGCATATGTGCATGTGTATCTGTATGTTCTCTTTACCAGTTTAGTCTCACAGAGGCTACAGTACTATGGGGTGGCTTTCCCATTTGTCATAACTATGAGAAGGATCTGTATTTTTCCACCTTTCTTGAGATTATTTTTATTGCTGGACTGTAGAAGAATAAGGAAGTCTGAGGAGTGATAGCCACAGGAAAGCTGCAAAATTAAGAGTCTCTATTAACACAGACACGGAGTCTGTGAAGCTGTATGAAGCAGTCACCAATGATAAAATAAAAACAGCTAAAAGGAACCATCGATGACTATGCAGAAGTGAATTTGGACCGAGTTTTTTGTTTGGTTTTGAGGGGATTTTTTTTGTTTTGTTTGTTTGTTTCAGTGACAGTGTGGATTGTGGTATGCTAGTATAGAAAAAGTGTGCAGATCTTGGTTGACTGACCAGAGGTTTAGTTAGTGTTTAAACAAATCCTGATTTTTTTTTTGGTCTTAGAGCATGTTTTTTCTTTAACTTTTCATATCAGCTTAACTAATTCTTGCTTGGGGGGTAATTTTTTTTTTTTCCACAGGGTATCGCTGAACTAAGTTAGCAAACACACATTCGTCTAAATCCTTAGCTGGGCTATAGTAACTTTGGCGACTTCTTGTGAAACAGAGCTGACCTAAAACTTGCTTATCCTGTAACTGAGGTTTATCCACCAGTTTAATGTCCAAAAGAAGACTTTGTATGGCTATATTATCTCACGTCTGTTCATTGCTGACCTCCTTTTTGTTCTGACCACTGAACTAGATAAACCTTGACTCTAATCCAATGTGACAGTTGTACTGTCCCTCTGTCTTGAAAGATTTTTGGCTGATGCAGAGATCCTGTTGAAGCTCTTATGGCATTCTCATGTCCAACTCCAGAGCAGGAGATAAGGACAGAGAACTGTAACAACACAATACTTACTCTGCAAAGTTTGTTGCTAGATGCCAGTGATTTAGTGCAACTGAGTTTTCTGATAGGTACATTTACTACCCCTCCCCTCAGAGACTGGTGAAGTATTTAAGAGAAATATGCATATGTACACCTTTTTCATTACAGCTAAATGCAAAATAAATAAAACAAACAAACAAACAAACAAACAACAACCACACAAAGCTAGCACCAGCTGTGTAAATGTACTGATTAGCTCTCTAAATGGGGAAACACAGAGATTTATTGTTGTGCTTTTAGCCATTAAACTAGGAAGTAGCTGCCTCATCTTCCCTAATTTGCAGCTAATTCCTGACTCAGGTTTTCCTCACTTGATCAGTTCAGAGTCAGCAGAAGTGTTGTATGAATAAGGACAAAATATAAGCTGAGTAAGGACTCCATTCTTGAGAGGGAGAGAGAATGATTGTAGGATGGGGAGTCTGCTATTCTTAATGGAAACATTAAGAATAGGCATGCAGTGGTGACAGCGTGAAGTTTGGTGGTTCAGCCAGGGAAACTCGAGGAACAGCACAGAAGCCCACCAGACGTCAGCAGCTCTCGTGAGCAAGGCTGACGAGGCTCAGGCATTGTCAGGAGAAACCGCAGGGATTTAAACAGCCCCAGGGAGCACTGGCAACCAGGGTGAGCAAATGAGGTGCCACACACCAGCCAGGGTGTGGTGTGGCAGTTTGTGCGGGAGTTCACACAGGGAGGGCTCTGCAGTGTGCTTGCAGGTCCGCAGCTCAGGGAAGTGCTCCTACTCTCTTACAAAATGGTGGGCACTCACCTCAAAGCCAAAGCCAGCACTTCTACAGAGAAAGACCCTGCAACGGCTGATGCCTCCACCCAGAAAGAGCTGGCAATGAAGGAGGGTTCAGTACCGGTGGTGTGTTGCAGGGAGTGCCCAGACCCTTCTCCCGATGAAAAGGTGAGTACCTGTACTCGGTGTGTGCATGTTGATGGCCTGCTATGCCAGGTGGCTGAGCTGCAGGAGACAGTCAGGAGGTTGTGCAGCATTAGTGGATCTGAGAGGGAGATAGATCAGTGGTTCCAGAACCACGTTGCTGAAGGGGACACTGCCGAGAACCAGGCACTCTGGACCCTGGTGACCCGCAAAAGCAGGACTCCACCTTGGTCTCCACCGACCAGCATCACAACCCAAAACAGATTCCACACTTTAACCACTATAGATGCTCGTGATGCTCATGAACAAGAGCTACAAGGAGAGCCTGTACCTTCACACAGTGGATGCCATAAAAAGAAATGATGGGTGTTTGTAGTGGGGGACTCTCTTTTAAAAGGCCCTGAGGTGCCCATCTGCTGACCCAACAGAGAGTTGAGAGAGGTACATTCCCTTCCGGGAGCTAAGATAAGAGACATAGTTGAGAGGGTGCCGCAACTTGTTAAGAACACAGATTATTATCCGCTTCTACCCTTTCATGTGGGTATGAATGACACCAAACACTGCAACCTGGCCAGAATTAAGCAAGACTACAAAGCCCTCTGGGTAGAAGAGAAAAACATTGGTGGCCAGGTCATCTTCTCCTTGATTTTACCAGTTAGGGGTAAGGGCGAAGCCAGAAATAGATGGATAATGAACATCAACTTCTGGCTACATGGCTTGTGTTGTCATGAGGGTTTTGGGTTTTATGATAACAGGACATTCTTCAATGACTCCAATCTGTTTGGGAGGGATGGGTTCAACCTGTCTAGAAGGGGCAAGAGAACCTTTGGCAACAGGCTGGCCAACCTGGCGAGGCGGGCTTTAAACTGGAGGACTCGGGGGGTGGGGTCCAAAATGGCAATACTCATGCCATTGCAACCGACTGGGGAATAAGCCAGGCCAGCCAGGGCAGTGAAAAAGGTTCCTTAGCTGCCTCACAAGATGAGAAGCAGAAGGCCAAACACCTCAAGGATGTGTATGACTACAGTGGATCGTCTTGCATCCCTCCAGGGAAACCTGTGTGCTCAACTACCTCCCTGAAGTACCTGTACACCAATGCACGCAGTATGGGGAATAAACAGGAAGAGCTAGAGATCTGTGTGTGGTTGAAGGGCCATGATCTCATTGCAATTACAGAGATATGCTGGGATAGTTCATATGACTGGAATGCGGTCATGGATGGCTATGTACTTTTTAGGAAGGACTGGCCAGCAAGACGGGGTGGTGGAGTTGCTCTTTATGTAAGAGAGCAACTGGAATGCATTCAACTCAGCCTAGGGGTGGATGAAGAACGAGTTGAGAGCCTATGGGTAAGAATTAGGGGACAGGCCAATATGGATGACACCATTGTGGGTGTTTACTTACAGACGACCTGATCAGGATGAGGAAGTTGATGAGGCCTTCTATAGACAGCTGAATGTTGCCTCACAGTCATAGGCCTTGGTTCTAATAGGGGACTTCAGTCACCCTGATATCTGTTGGAAAGACAACACAGCTAGGCACGCACAGTCCAGGATGTTCCTGCAGATCACTGATGATAACTTTTAAACACAAGTGGTGGAGGAGCCAAGAAGGAAAGAAGTCCTGCTGGACCTAGTACTAACTAACAAAGAACTGATTGGGGATGCGATGTTTGGGGACAGCCTTGGCTGCAGCGACCATGACATGGAGGAGTTCTGGATTCTGCGTAGATGAAGCAGGGCAACAAGTAGGATTACAACTATGGACTTCAGGAAAGCTAACTTTGCCCTCTTCAAAGACCGACTTGGAGGAATCCCTTTAGGACTCTAGAAGGCAGGGGGGCCCAAGAGAGCTGGTTAATATTCAAGTACCACCTCCTCCAAGCTCAAGATCGATGCATCCCTATGAGTAAGAAGTCAAGTAAAGGAGGCAGGAGACCTGCATAGATGACCAAGGAGCTTCTAGAAAAACTCAAAGGGAAAAATGAAATGTACAGGATATGGAAAAAAGGACTATCCACTTGGGAGGAATACAGGAATGTTGTCAGAGCATGCAGGGATGCAACAAGGAAGGCTAAGGCCCACTTGGAATTGAAGCTGGTGAGGGAAGTCCAGGGCAACAGGAAGGGCTTCTACATGTACATTGGTAGCAAAAAGAAGACTAGGGAAGATGTGGGCCCGCTGCTGAACAAGGAGGGCACCCTGGTGACAGAGGATGCAGAGAAGGTGGAATTGCTGAATGCCTTCTTTGCTTCAGTCTTCGCTGCTCTGGCCAGCTCTCAGGATTCCCAGTCCCTGGAGGTAAGAAAGAAAGCTTGGAGAAATTAAGACTTCCCCGTGGTCGAGGAGGGTTGGGCCAGAGACCACTTAGGCAAACCGGACACCCACAAATCCATGGGCCCTGATGGGATGCACCCACAAGTGCTGAGGGATCTGACAGATATTATTGCCAGGCCACTCTCTATCATCTTTGAAAAGTCATGGAGAACAGGAGAGGTGCCTGAGGATTGGAGGAAAACCGATGTCACTCCAAACTTCAAAAAGGGCAAGAAGGAGAACCCAGGAAACTACAGGCCAGTCAGTCTCACCTCCACGCCTGGAAAGATGATGGAACAGCTCACACTGGAAGTCATCTCAAAGCACATGGAAGAGAAGGCGGCTATCAGGAGTAGTCAACATGGATTCACCAAGGGGAAATTCTTCTTGACCAATCTGATAGTCTTCTATGATGGTATGACTGGCTGGGTTGATGAAGGAAGAGCACTGGATGTTGTCTACCTTGACTTCAGCAAGGCTTTTGACACTGTCTCCCACAACATCCTCATGGGTAAGCTTAGGAAGTGTGGTCTAGATAAGTAGACAGTGAGGTGGATCGAGACCTGGCTGAATGGAAGAGCTCAGTGGACTGTGATCAGTAGTGAAGAGTCTAGTTGGAGGCCTGTGACTAGCGGTGTTCCCCAGGGGTTGGTGCTGGGTCCAGCTGTGTTCAACATATTCATCAATGACCTGGAAGAAGGGACAGAGTGTACCCTCAGCAAGTTTGCTGATGATACAAAGCTGGGAGGAGTGGCTGACTCACCAGAAGGCTCTGCTGCCAGTCAGCATGACCTGGAGCTGGGCGGAAAGGAACCAGATGAAGTTCAACAAGGGCAAGGGTAGGGTCCTGCTCCTGGGGAAGAATAACCCCAAGCACCACTACAGGTTGGAGTTTGACCAACTGGAGAGCAGCTCTGCGGAGAATGACCTGGGAGCACTGGTAGACAACAGGCCAGCAATGTGCCTTTGTGGCCAAGGAGGCCAATGGCATTCTAGGTTGCATTAAGACGAGTGTGGCCAGCAGGTCTAGGGAGGTGATCCTCCCCCTCTACTCTGCCCTCGTGAGGCCACATCTGGAGTCCTGTGTCCAGTTCTGGGCTGTCCAGTTCTGGGCTCTTCAGTTCACGAGAGACAGGGAACTACTGGAGAGAGTCCAGCTGAGGGCTATGAAAATGATGAGGGGACTAGAGCATCTCTCTTAGGAGGAAAGGCTGAAAGACCTGGGTCTGTTCAGCTAGGAGAAGAGAAGACTGAGAGGGGATCTCATAAATACTTATAAATACCTACAGGGCGGCTGTCAAGAGGATGGGGCCAGGGTCTTTTCATTGGTGCCCAGTTACAGGACAAGGGGCAATGGGCACAAACTGGAACACAGGGAGTTCCACCTGAACATGAGGAAGAACTTCTTTAATGTGAGGGTGACGGAGCACTGGAACAGGCTGCTCAGAGAGGTTGTGGAGTCTCCTTCTCTGGAGATATTCAAAACCTGTCTGGATGCGTTCCTGTACAACCTGCTATAGATGCACCTGCTTTAGCAGGGGTGTTGGACTAGTTGATCTCCAGAGGTCCCTTCCAACCCCTACCATTCTGTGATTCTGTGATTCTGTGAAACAATTTATAATACAAAATATTTTTGGAAACTGAGGGTCTTTTCTTTTAAGCTATGTAGGCTTGACAGGATACTTTGCAATTTATCTATGCCCTTCTCTAACTGATTAAAAAAAAATGATCCCAGAGCTAGATATTGTAAGAGATGTGACTCCAGCTCGATATACAGCTGCTGCAGCGTGGATCATAAACCACTGGCAGGTGAAAAGATAGCATGCATGAATGCCACTGCTTGTCCAGTCTTAGAGACAAAGGGTCCTTCTCTTCTTTCCTTCTCTCAGTCAGAAAAGAGAAGACCATGTGCTGAGGCCCACTTTCATTCCTATGGGTGTCAACATCAAATTCACACTAAAAGCAAACGAGGCAGAGCTGAGCTCTGCTTCAGCTCCTTTTGTTTCCCCACACACACCTCTTCTTCTGAAGGCTCCATTTTTAGATGGTTTTCTGACGTGTCATAGTTTTCCTCTCCCTGTTCCAGAATATAGTTCCCACAACACAGAGTAAAGGAGAGTAAGAAGAGGGTAAGTCTGTCTTTTGTTTCTGGAAGTTGATAGCACTTTCCTCCAAGGTAATGGAATACCATGAGGTGTGCTCTTGCATATTACTTCCTTTCCTAATTAAATTGAATGTGATAGTGAGAGCAGGTTGACATTGTTAAAGTAAATGAGCCAGGGCTTTGGTAATGAAGACACATCCAGAGTGAAGTTTATTGTTTTAATTTTAGTCTTGAACAACCCGAACACTATTGAGCAGGTTCTAAAATATTCTGCAGTACATTTTCCCTATGAACTGTATTGCAGCATGCTGCATACAAAATCATTTATAATAAGTTGATTTATGGATTAAAATGGCTTATTTATATGCAGTGTGAATTGATATAGAGTGTTTACTGAATTTTCTCCATAATAGCCTATCATTAGCCAGAATTCCCAGAGTGGGAGAAAAAGAGTTAGACACAAGAGACTAAAAAAATGCTATATTATGTCCCATCTGCTTGGAAAGGATCTGTTTTTATTAAATATGAATTTCAAAATGATTAATTTGATTTTTCTTGTCTCGTAGCCAGAAACTGGATTTGGAGGGAGATACCAAATATATTAAAAATTGGGGAGTTTTAGTAAATCTGAATAACATGAAATATTAACATGTGTTGGGAAAAAAATAAAACCAAAACAAGACAAAACAATAGATATTTCTACAAAGTTATTGTTTATCTATTTATTACAGAATATATTTTACCTTTCTATACTTTTTGGACTTGAATGTCCTGTAGGTGCACTTCACTGTTATAATATGAGTGTATTAATTCACTAGAATTATACCAATCCAGTATAACACAGAAGAAAGCATGGTAGTCCTTCCAATATTAAAGGAGCCATTTGATAACAAACAGTACGCCTGATATATTACATTTCTGCAGCAGAGCAGTTTTATTATGTAGCGTTGCTTAACAACTGTTGCTTAACAACGGATGAGGGTAATCCTGACTCTTCCATCACAGAGCCCTCCAAACTAACATCAGTACTAACATCTACCTATCTGTAAGGATAGGTTGGAGAGGAGGAAATTAAAATGTGTGAGGAAGGCACTGCAAATATTCCTACCCTCTGCTAATCTGTTTTCACCTCACAAACCTTGAGCATTCTTACCTTTAAGTGCCTAACGCATGTGGGGGCTTTGTGAAAGATAAGTATGAATAACAGCCTGTAGCACTCCCACTCTCACGGCTCACATTTCTAGCTATCTCTATTCCTATCACTTTTCCTTTCTTACTCATAGGACAGTTTTCTTTATTTTTCTTTATTTTTCTCAGGGAAGTTTATCAGGTTAGTTACAGATTAGTGTGATTCTGTTACTCAGTAATGGCATCGGTAATGAGAATGATGTTAAAAATTCAGTCAAACAATAAATATGACAGCATAAAATCAGATTTTATTATGCATATGTGTGGCAATTGGAGAGTGATTTCAAAATGACAAAGTATTCAGGGTTTCAATAATACTTCTTGCAGCTGTGCTCTCCTTTAAGTTTTACTCTCCATTTAAGAAAGAGAAAATCAAAATCTAAATCATATATTATAAACTCACAATTTAGCCATTTCAATATCAAGGGAAAGTTGAAAGCCAGAGCAGTCATGAATAAGCGCTATGGAAAGCTTCAGACAACAACCACCATTTACAAGTAATGGGAGGAAGAGGAGAAGAATGTTCTGAGGAAACAGAAAGATTTCGGAAATCTAGAAAACAACTTTAAATCAAGATTTATATGTGTAAAAATGTTAGCTAAGTTCTTATCAGTTTCTCTTTCAGAAAGGTGGCCTAATGGATTTACAGCAATATCTAAAAGGAGATTTAAGGTTGTGTTCGCAATGACTGATACAAGCAAAGGGAGGCTGGCTATACATTCAGAAAGGAAAGGTGCCCTCTTTTAGGGAAAATCAAAGCAAAGCCAAGGTTATGATTTTTCTCTAAATCCTGTTTAAATAAGTCTCTCTTTTTCAACAGAGACCTTTGAGGTCAGCGTCCTTAGATCATGGTTACGTTTTGTACAGAGAGGTCCTTTAACTGGTATTCTTTTGTATAGCATGTGAATATTTTCAGTGTGTGTTTAATGTCCTCTGTGTAATCCTAACGAATCAGACTTGGGGACACTGCACTCTCAGAGTCTAAATTCAGGAGATGATCGAGCCCAGACAAGAACTGATCTATTCTGTGGACTTTCCCATAGCACAAACATAGAACAACCTCCTTGCTCTGGTCCTCCTGGTTAAAAGAAGTACTAATGACCAATGTCAGCTACCTGAAGACATTCAGATTTTGATTCACTCTCTTGAACTTCCATTCTTGCTTCAAATGTGCTTTAGGAATCAAGCCTTTTTTTTTTTTATGTACTAATATTTTTTGTACTGCAGATTTTCCATAGGAAAAAGGGCAGATCACCTCAGCCAAAACCTAGAATATAGCTGTTCTTAAAAGGGTTACTGAGAACAAATTCGTCCATGAATATAGACTGCTCAGGTTCCCTGTTAATGTTAGAAAAAGCAGCAAAGATGTTGTTGCTATATTGACAGACATCTTTTTGCCAGCTAATTACTGTAATAATCGTAATTTCTTAAGGTAATTTATTATAGTACAATGCAATACCATGAAATGCACTATGGAATATTCCAGTGTGTTGCAGTCCATATTTGTGCAGACAGTTGCCATGTGAGTTGACCCTGACTCATGCTGAGATATCAGGAACCTTCTTGTATGGGAAGGTTGGAACGGAAAACACAAACATACAGACATAAGCACAAGCACAAACACAAATTGCTCTTCAAAATTCTAACCTGCTTAACTCAACGGCAAAATAAAGTCTAATACTTCACATGTGATTACTCAGTCACAGAAGCAAAATGTGGTGAAATGCAAAGTTAAAAGCTGTGCTTTTTCTCTACCAGAGGGAGAAGGGTCAGCTGCAAATAAGCAGTGGTGTTTAGCATCCTTACCCAGGAATTACCATGACAGTCTTTTCTATCTTCCCATTACCTACTTTGTATTTTCATTTTGTATAGGATGTTTGTTGTGGTGTAGGCCCCGCTTCTCCCCTACTAACAAGCCGCATTGCAATGTCAGATCATTCATCAGCATATAAGA
>VZSC01012442.1:410563-429838 GCA_013398225.1 Steatornis caripensis | reverse complement strand
TTTTTACAAACTCATATTAAAAATCACCTTTCCCTCATATCTTTGGTGGTGATTCTTTGAGCGACCGTTAAACCTTAACCACTCTCCCCTGTGACAATGTTTTACATAGGTTCCATACATGCTCTTTCTTCTCTTCCTTATACTCTAAAGCTGATTCTACCTGCTTGCAAGGTTGCATACTCTTTCAGCAACCATTTGAGTGTTGATTTATACCCTCAATGTGTCTAGTATCATCCTAAGCCTGTATTCCCAAAGTCTCTGCTATCAACCATTGCTGGCTATACTGATCCTATGAGCACTTGTGTACATATTTAGCTTTTGCTGCATAGTTAAATATCATTTGTAGCTGTGGACTGAATCATGACTTTAAAGAGCACAATTCTGGGCATACTGACTTCATGGCATATTGAATGAAAATATTTGATAATGAGATGTTCTCAGGTATAAGTAGGTATCTTTTCAGAGTACTATGGGTATGCTGTGGGTACTATGCCACACTACATGGGGCACAGCATATGCATGGACTTCTTGTTAGTGAAACCTGTTCAATATCCATGACATGCTGTGTTAGCTCTAGTGAAATGAAAATGCAAAGGCAAGTATTGTGCTGAGCTTCTGACTGTGTACCGCTCTACTGAACCAGTGTTGCTGGCCTGTAGAAATTCCAGAATGGGCTCTGGCAGATATTTCATCCACGGATGGAGGTAGTCTAACTTAGTTGTCTCTCGTAACATATCCCAGAACTCTGGAGGGAGATACTGTCTGCTTTCTAGATCTGTTCGAATATTCATTTCCAGTTTGCATTTGGGATGGAATGACCTCAGGCAGCAACACACATTTGGATCAACAAGCTAGAAAGCAGCTTTGCTTTCTTGGATTGGGGTCCTGGTGAACAACAAGCTGACCATGATTCAATTGTCTGCCCTTGCAGCAAAGACCTACAGCATACTAGGCTGTATTAGCAAGAAAGTTGTCAAGAAAATGGATTCCTCCCCTCTATTCAGCATTTGTGATGCCACATCTCGAGTACTGTGTCCAATTGTGGGCCTCCCAACAGAGGAAAAACAGTCAATATACTGGAGTAATTCTGCTGGAAGAAGCCCAAGTTTAGGGGGCTGGAGCACATGGGATATGAAGAGAGGCTGAGACCCCTCAGCCTGTTCAGCCTAAAGAGAATGCTAAGGAGAGATCTTATCCTGTCCACAAGTATCTAGAGGAGGGTGTAGAGAAGCTGGAGTCTGACACTTAACTGTCATCTTTCTTCCCATTAATTCTAGAAACAGTATAAACATTTTTCCTGTTGTAAACAGCTGCTTAAGCATGATTGAATAGCATCCTAGAACTGCGGCTCTAAAAGGAATCTCAGTGAACAGCATGAATGCAAATGTCTCATTGCAGGTGTTGAAAGTTCCATAAGATGAAAAGCACACCTTCAGTCTACATGAGTTAGGTATAAACCATTTTCATGCAAAATATAGCAAATCATTAGAAAATGGTAGGTCCTCCTTTCATTCAGAATTTATTTTCCTAAGCTTTCTCCTGAGTACCTTGTGGGGTTTCTGTGTCAATTTTTTCTCTGTATTCTAGTGGATAGTGCTGTCATTCGGAAAGGAGGAAATCGATGTTGGAAGTACCACTCAGCGTAGGGAAGACTGATCTCATCATACAGGGGAGGAAAAGGGAGCAGTGGGAACCTAGGGTAGTTGTCTCTGAAGGCATGTTCTGTTTGAATTTTTTCAACCATGGAAGACTGGTGAAAAATGTTAAGAAGTTGGGTATGGTTCTGCTGTTTCTTACAAGACTGGAGGCAGCTCCTCTTTCACCCACACTCAGTTTGACTCCATGACTCAGAGACCATCTGCAGTGAAAGCCAGGAAACAAAACCAAGAACTACACCACTGGTTACCCTCAACACTGAACTGTCAGCTTCCTCCCTTGCTCTGCTGTTGTCCCCCGAAACGAAGTTTCTCTCCAGCATGAACCTTCAGTGGGGGAGCATGAGCCTTGACCTTGTAAAAGTCATTTGGCCTTGTGGACAGTGATTGATCTCTGTCCCTCTTTTATTTAGCTGTATGGGCACAGCAACACATGCTCAAATTTAAGGGTGGGAACTAGAAGCACACCTTAGCTAAGAACACTATATTTGCCTGCAACACCAAAACATGACTGGTAAAGCTTTGTGACTCTGAATATACTTCAGTTCACCTTTTGTAGAACTGGAAAAAACCCACTCAAGAGATTCAGTCCAATTTACATCGAATCTGGCTTCATGTCATCCCATGATTTTGCAAATGAAAAGCCCAATTGACAAAATATAGGAAAAATAAATGTACAACTTGGCTTTCTGAGCCAGTCACTATTATAAGTATAATTAATTATTGGTTGAGATTTTAGTCTCCTATAGCAACATTAAATCATCCATTATTTGCTTTCCTGATTTATGACTGATGTAGTTACAGTGCTATTATAAACATTTGTGATTATACTTGTTTTATTATATTAATATTATTTTAGTTTCAGAGCAGCTTTTCCAATGTTGTTTTGTTGGCATATGTTTCTAGCTCTCTGGGATTAGTAGTTTCATATAGACATTATATAATACATGTCTTTCCTGGACTCACCCTTTGTATTTTGATAGGGAAGAAGGGAAGAAGTCAGGTATCAGAAAGCAAAGATTAGTCCTGATCATCCGCAGAATTTGTGAAACACCATGTGATTATACATACCAAGAAAACAACAGTTATCAAATGAGAAATATTAAGATAAAACAAGAGTTGGTTTTATTATATAAGGAGCACCACGAGTACTTCTTTTTGGCTCTGTCTTCATGTGCATGTGAGGTATGTGATTAATAGAATCAAGGTTGAATAGGTGTAAATCCATCAATTTTTGTGTTAATAATTTAAATAACTTGATTTAAAGCTAAGCTGAATAGGTATTTTTCTATAATTATATATATGCAAGCTATATTGAAACTGTTACTCTGAACAATAAAAATTAATAAACACTATCTGCATATTGTAAAACTCTGCCCACAAATGTTTCAAGGGAAAAAAAAAAAGGCAGAAAGAAGGAAAGAAAACTCAAAAGGATTAAGAGCTTCCCAAAGTTCATTGAATGGACTTCTAAGCTTTGAAGTATGCTATTCAAAGAGAAGAGGCTTTTACACTAAAATCCATGTTGTATGGGAGCTTATGACACTGTAATTGTTTCAATTATGCATCCACAGTCACATTTTTTCACTTTAACAGGATTTTGTGTTAATGCTTCTCAAAAGACACATGTGCAATGTTGTTTAACTGTTTAAGGCATAACTGCATTATTTTATGATATTAAGATGAAGGTTATATAAAACTGATATAAAGACTTTCCCTGCAGCCTTACAGTACTTTGTTCTTTCATTTGAACTCTCTAATTATCCCTACTGCTGAGTAAAATACCATCCTGAGAGTGAATTTGACAAAAAAAACAATAAAATAAAATCTTGAGAGTAGAATTTTGTGTCACAGTGGAAGTGAAGCTAGCCATTTAGCTCAGTACACAAGTGGGAGCAGAACTCAGCTCATGCTCCCATTGATGCTTTTATACCTCAGAACTACTAGCATTGCTGTTGAACCTTACTAAAATTTTTGTACAACGTACACAGTTAAACTCTCATCTTCTTTACAAAGTGCAATGTTCTTTTAACCATGTCAAGGGAAAAACAGTAACAGGTGCTCCATATGTACTTGCTCTTGAAGGATAAACATACTCTTGGTAGGAATGATTGTGCACACACGAGGTAGACACTTCTGGAGTATGAATGTTTTCGTACAGAGACGCTTTTCAGAGTATAATGAAACTCTGAAGTTCCATTACAGAATAGTTTGTAGATAGATACTATATCTTATAAAAACAATTGATACAGTTAGACAGAGCAGATATAGATAATCTTTCAGAGTTGTTTCCAAAGTGGAGGAGGCTTCTATACCAGAAACCTGATTTTTCTTGGTTGTATCAGGTATTACCTCTCTCTGAAAACCTTGCTTCATTCATATACCTCAATTTTCAGGGCTGTAACAACACCCATTAGATGAAAATATTCTTATTAGCAGTGCCTTTGAAATATGTGCTTGTTAAATATGCACATGCATCACTTACAGTCAAGGACACTCAGACACTGCTAAATGTCAAGTACAGATTTAAGTTCTTTCCTCATCACTTCCTAAGAAATTATTTGGGTCTTTGTACTTGTGTCTGGCTTTCTGATTCCCTTGCTGTTCTTCAACTGTCCACTGCGGCATGCCAGAGGGGTGATCCAGGTGCTTGAGATTTCTTCTTTCTCTGAAATAGTGCCTTGTACTTCTAAGCAGAGGAAAGTTACTGTATGACAAAACAATAATGCAGCAAATAACAGGGCTTTTTTTTTTTAAGATGAAAGTTTTTGTATGGAAGAGCAATAATTTGTTTTACTCCTTTCCTGTGGTTAGGCTGTCAAACTGGATAGAACAGTGTTTTTAAATATTACCAATAGATTAAGGCAGTTTGACTTAAGTCTCCTCGCAGTGCTTATTCCCTAGTCCAACAACATAGCTTTTTGTTGGTATTTTATATGTTATGCAACACACTGGCATTCCTCATTAATGTAAGAAAACCGAGACGTCTACAGAGGTGCACTTTGTATCTGGTGTACCTGTGAGATTACAAAAGTCACTTCTTTGATACATCTACCTGGCAGTTATTTACATTACAAAAATGAAAAGTCATTGCAAAACAAGAGAAAAAGAGATATGTGATAGCTTAGTGACTAATCACAGTCTAATTGAATGCAAATAAGTACCTGTGAACAAAACTGCAACCAAGTAGTCTATTTTCTTTGTCTGTGCCGAGGGTAAGGCAGAAAATCAACAAGAAACTTGAATATCCTTTCAGATTCAGTATCCTAATATACTGGTAATACAGGGAAGGTATTTTTAATATATACACCATATATCAATTGTCTGTCATAACTGGTGTGTGTTTGTAGCTCATGAAGTACAGATATTCACAGCAGCCTTGTCAAGCCATTGAGAGGCAAACAGCCCTTTGGAAATTTTCATTCTACTTCTAGCTTGCTTAGCCATGTCTTTAAGACAGACTTTTATATGAATTAGTGTGCGTCTCAATAAGAAAATTCATAAGGAAAGAGCTACATAGATGCATTGTTCCAAAAGCAAATGGGGCCAAGGTAAAAGTCAAAGATAGAGATTAATGTCACACACTCTAAATTCGAAGGAAATAACAGTTCAGATTATATGTTACCATAAACCTCATGGTAATGATTCTTTTTTAAGATTTCTGTGTACTTAGCCCTACTATGCTTCATTCATTGCTTACTGTAAAATACTTCTATGTAGATAACTGCTCTATTTTTTTCCAGAGGCAGGCAGTAAAATTCAACATCAAGAAATTTCATGACTCAAGTGGCTAAAAAGCTATGGCTGATAGTATTATTGACCGAGAATTAATTTCTGAACTGGACTCATAAGAGATCTCTGCTGCTCCACCCAACCTTGTTTTGCTATGAATATTACTACAATGTACTTGTAGATTCATTATCATAAACCAAGATTCATGACTTTCTACCTTTCCTAAATATAAGATTAAAGTTACTGTTATTCTTGTTTTGCTGGGCCTCAATTCTCACTGTACTAAGCAGATGACTTGCAGTAACTTTTTTTTTTTTTAAAGTCAGATTTTAAATTTAATGATTTGGAAATACCCATTCAAAGAAGAAATGGGCCAGAGAAAACCTATGCTCAAGGCCTTAGGCATATAGCTATTTGGACATATGTGCCACATATTTTGTTGCTAAATTTGTCTTTTTCATGTGTGTATATCTGTGTGTGCATGTCTGAGTGAGATTCTAAGATAGGAAAGCCCAAAAAAAAAAAAAACTTCTCTCTCAGTGAATTCATTTACTGCAGGAATCGAACTTTTTCCTGATAGATACCAAATGGATTGGTTATTGACAGACTTTCCTTTTTGTCTTCAGATACCATGGTAAGAACCAAGATCTTCTATGTAGATGGTTTGAGCCTCACAACTCAGAAGACAAGGGAAAGACAGATAGGTTTAATTGAATTCCCCTTGCTCTGAAAACTAATTAAAAACTATCTGTCTTGATTTGACTTACTATGGTGTAAATTATTATTGTTTGGAGACTTAGCTGTGTTGTATTTGGTGCAAAATCCTATTCTGTGGCACAGATGGGATCTATAAAACGCATAATAATTTGAAAATACTGTAAATGATAGTGAAAATTATATGCAGTTGTGTGAAAGAAGCAAGAAATAGGAATAAGTGTCCGCTGATGCTGTTTTGGGGGTTTTTNAGAACCAAGATCTTCTATGTAGATGGTTTGAGCCTCACAACTCAGAAGACAAGGGAAAGACAGATAGGTTTAATTGAATTCCCCTTGCTCTGAAAACTAATTAAAAACTATCTGTCTTGATTTGACTTACTATGGTGTAAATTATTATTGTTTGGAGACTTAGCTGTGTTGTATTTGGTGCAAAATCCTATTCTGTGGCACAGATGGGATCTATAAAACGCATAATAATTTGAAAATACTGTAAATGATAGTGAAAATTATATGCAGTTGTGTGAAAGAAGCAAGAAATAGGAATAAGTGTCCGCTGATGCTGTTTTGGGGTTTTTTTTTGTGAATTTTTATTTTTTCTTTCCCTGTGGTTTTGCTGTGACTATGATTCTTAGATGTTATGGTAGTATTTGTTGATAATAAGAAAAATATATACCTCTCATTGTCACGATGTTGGCCTTCCAAACTTGGGTATTTTATTGCTCTAGAATGGACTTCTATTTTTTGCTGTGGTGACACTTCAAAATGAACGTCACATCCATGATTTCCATAAGCACAGACGGAATTCATCAGGGAGCCATAATTCCAGTTCTTTCCCTCCTCTTCTCATTGTGAATGACAAGTGTAATAATAATGAAATGAGAAGAAGACATAATCTTTAAAATTAGAGAAGGAATGGCTAAAGTGAATAGCTGTGTTAGTGAACTAAGAAATTACATTTCCATCAAGACAAAATTAGACACTTCGAGAAAATCCTTGGACAAAGCTGAAAAGCACAGCAGCTTTTCAGAAGATTAGATGCAACAAATGAGACAGGACATCATCTATGCACTGTGAAAATTATGTGTCACAGGGCTGTGATATTTAAGACAAGGAGGAGGTGAAAGTGCAGCCTTTTCTATCTGAGAGGAAAACGGGAATATTTTGTCTCCAATTGTTATCATGGGCACAGCAGTATTTCGGAAAATTCTTTTCATGAGTAGATGCTTGATGTCTGCTCTGGCAGATACCATGGTCTTTAGGTTTGTTTGTTCTTTATTATTACACTTCAACACCAGTGGCAGAGCTTGTCACAGTTGATAAGTACATTTAAAATGAGATGAGCTACTTANGGACTCTCTCCAGTAGTTCCCTGTCTCTCCTGAACTTGGGATTTTATATTTGCTAAAGCCAGGGCTAAACAGTTTCTACTTCAGAAGCCAAGGGCTATTCAATTGTGGATGATGCTGATTGCTTCCCTGAAGTTAGAAACACACACAAAAAAAGCAAACAGACTCACCCTCTGGCAGGATGCTTTCAAATGCATCCTGTTCCCCATATGGACAATGTCAGCATTTAATTTAGAAGAATGTCTTCATGCAATGGGAGATAAGACACTAAAGTGAGGCAGGACGGAGGTCATTTTGTATAGCTTCAATCTACACTCTCTCTGCCAGTCTTCGTAGATCATCACATTACATCTGCTACTTATTGTCAACATGAAAAGAAGGTTGGAAAGCAAAATGATCATTTCCATGTTGTGCTTTACTCTAGGACTAGCTCTTTCCATGCCTGAATTTGGAATGTAAATAAAACTTGAACTTCTAAAATATCCTGCTGAACTCACTGTCAGCAGTTTCTGTTCCAAACAAGCTGAAATGTTTACATTCTGAATAACAGAGGGAACCCAGACAATTAATTTAAAATAAAATGGGATTTGCATTATTCACCTAGCTATTACAAAGTAAAATTGAGCCTAAGAAGATAATCCAGGTTTCCTCAGTTGTCAAAGGAAAGACAGAAATCTTTTAAATGGTCATCCACTCTACCCTGTGTGAATGCTTTAAGTGGAGAATCTCACACTCTGCAGCTGGCTTTGTTCATCCATCACTTCGGTTGGTTTTGCCTATTCTGTTTAATTCAGACTAAACATTGCAGCTGCTAACCTGCTTTAAGTCTCTGCTACTGTGGTTTCCTTTCCATGTCCATGTTTTTAAGGTGTTATTCAGCCTCCTCTGTCTGTACTCCACACTGTTAAAAACACACTTGAGCGTGTGTTGTTTAGCAGTTATTTCAAATGGTATGAAATAAAAGAATTCAAATTTAATTTTAATTAAAAAACCCAAAGTAACATCTTCCTTTTAAAAAATAAGAATGACTGTAATGCTACAAATGAAGAAATATCTTCATTTTAAAGATGGCAGGCTAAATACAGCACTTCTGTCTAAGAGATGTCTGATAAATGTTGCTTTGAGTTCAGTAGTCCAGGAGTATTTCAGGATGAATAGTGAAATGTAGTGTTTTACTATTCAACCTTAAGTACGCCTAAAGTCAGAATCCAAATCTTCCAACATACCAGTTCTATTTCAGCCTTAACAAAAATTGAGTTCTCAGCTGGCTGATACTCATGAATCTTTTCTCTTTTTCTTTTTTCTTTTTTTCTATTCCTTTCTCTTTAAAAAATTTTATACCCGTGGTAATCATAAAAGCAGGGAAAGAATTACTTTCAATGTAGAATCATTATTATTTGCATAGCATAGGCTTCTCTTTAGTCAGAAATGCACAGTTTTACTACATTTCCCTTGAAAAAATCAATGGCTTAAATTGAGAGGAAACAAAAAATCTCATGAAATTCCCAGTAGTTTTGTTAAAAAAAAGATATAAAAATTCCATAAAACTCAAAACCATCACTGTGGTGTTGCCATCCTGCTGCTTAACCTGTGAGGAGAATATTGCAGAACTGTACTCTGTGCTGTGCCTGTGCTTTTGATTGTGTTTTCCCTCCTGTCTCGTTGAAGTATTTAGGGTTAAAAGGCTTTCAGGGAAATGGATGCCTCAGGGGTCAGATACTACTCAGATAAATCTTTCATTCCTGGATCTCCAAACAGAGTCTACTGCTAAACCTGTCTCTACCATACGCACTTACCTGCTGAAGTTTCTGTGCTCCACAGAAAAATGAAACCTGTGAAAGACGTTTCAAAACAGATCATAAAAAAGTTAAGTCTGCAAGCAAAGGACAATCTTCCTACTGGTTACTAAGCAGACATCTTTTCACGCAATTCCCTAAGTGCTAAAAAGCAAGGCCATATCAATGTTTGGGTCTTTCTTCTAGTTCCATGTGTCTTGAGCGATTCAGCGGGCACACTGATAAAGGAACATCACCTCTGCCCCAAAACTCAGTGCTGAGGAAAAAATGAGGGGAAGTGAGGGATTGGCAAAATGGGAACTTTCAGGGAAGGGAAGGGAAGGGAAGGGAAGGGAAGGGAAGGGAAGGGAAGGGAAGGGAAGGGAAGGGAAGGGAAGGGAAGGGAAGGGAAGGGAAGGGAAGGGAAGGGAAGGGAAGGGAAGGGAAGGGAAGGGAAGGGAAGGGAAGGGAAGGGAAGGGAAGGGAAGGGAAGGGAAGGGAAGGGAAGGGAAGGGAAGGGAAGGGAAGGGAAGGGAAGGGAAGGGAAGGGAAGGGAAGGGAAGGGAAGGGAAGGGAAGGGAAGGGAAGGGAAGGGAAGGGAAGGGAAGGGAAGGGAAGGGAAGGGAAGGGAAGGGAAGGGAAGGGAAGGGAAGGGAAGGGAAGGGAAGGGAAGGGAAGGGAAGGGAAGGGAAGGGAAGGGAAGGGAAGGGAAGGGAAGGGAAGGGAAGGGAAGGGAAGGGAAGGGAAGGGAAGGGAAGGGAAGGGAAGGGAAGGGAAGGGAAGGGAAGGGAAGGGAAGGGAAGGGAAGGGAAGGGAAGGGAAGGGAAGGGAAGGGAAGGGAAGGGAAGGGAAGGGAAGGGAAGGGAAGGGAAGGGAAGGGAAGGGAAGGGAAGGGAAGGGAAGGGAAGGGAAGGGAAGGGAAGGGAAGGGAAGGGAAGGGAAGGGAAGGGAAGGGAAGGGAAGGGAAGGGAAGGGTAATGTGTGGAGTAGGAAGTGTTTGAGAGTGAAAGCTGTGGGAGAGGTGGCTGAGACTATGAGGCACCTTGCCTTCATTTGGCATCTTTGTTGTGCATCATTATGTGACTATGACAGCTATGTTTGTGTTATTCATAAAAGAAAACCAGGCACTGACCTATGACTTTAAAGACAGATGTCATATTCACACAGTTTAACATTAACCCCCTCTGCAGCAAACTGGCCATGTGCAAACTGTGCAGCCTACATCTTGCTTAATACTGGAGCTCCCTGGGACTTTTGTGCATCATAAGAGACATAATCATATTAACTTCTTTTTTTTAAGTAATATGTGGGTCTATTGCAGCTTACAAGCAGGGAGATTTTATAGTATGCAACTGAGGGTTAGTACTGCATGTGATATAGCATATGGGTGCCTGAGAATGCAATCTTTTGAGTAGGTGTTTAACACAGTAAGACAGAGAAACTAACACCAGCGTACGTTATCCACGCTGCCTTTTTGGAGTGGGATTGAGTATGAACAGCCTCCCAAGACAGTGGGGAGAAGGCTGCTATGGGAATAGTCACAGTGGTAAGTGGATGGAGGGTGAAAGCTCATAGTATAAATAAGAATTCATTGTGAGCTTCTTCTATGTTGCTGTGATAAAGTCGTGCTAATGTGATTGTGAATTACTGAGTGAGTTTGAGTTTGATTTTGAAAACCATGTACCCTTCTCAAGGTTTAATGCTGGGCTGGCTCTTAAACGGATGACAAGCGCTCTTTGTTAACCTCCTCTCTCCCCAAAGTGGGGGGACAAGAGAAAAGGAAAGAGACTTGCTGGTTGAAAAAGTTAAAACAGCTTTAATCTAACTACAATAATAATGTATAATAATAATAGGAACAGTAATAATAAAATACATATACAAATATGTACAAAACCAATACAGAGCTGGCCCCCACCAATGACTAACACATCATGCTGACGCTGTGGGGCACACCCCAGGAAAGTCCCAGACTGGACTCAGCAGCAGGCAGGAGCTGGATTCAGGAATGCATGGATCGGAATCGAAGGCAGAAGAGTCAGGCAGAGTCCTCCTTGGATGCCGGCCATAGAAGAAGAGAGATTGACCGTTGTTACCCCTCAGCTTTATACCAAGTATGACGCTTATTGGATGAAATACTCTCTTTGGTCAGTTTTGGGTCACCTTTCCANTATGTGGGTCTATTGCAGCTTACAAGCAGGGAGATTTTATAGTATGCAACTGAGGGTTAGTACTGCATGTGATATAGCATATAGGTGCCTGAGAATGCAATCTTTTGAGTAGGTGTTTAACACAGTAAGACAGAGAAACTAACACCAGCGTACGTTATCCACGCTGCCTTTTTGGAGTGGGATTGAGTATGAACAGCCTCCCAAGACAGTGGGGAGAAGGCTGCTATGGGAATAGTCACAGTGGTAAGTGGATGGAGGGTGAAAGCTCATAGTATAAATAAGAATTCATTGTGAGCTTCTTCTATGTTGCTGTGATAAAGTCGTGCTAATGTGATTGTGAATTACTGAGTGAGTTTGAGTTTGATTTTGAAAACCATGTACCCTTCTCAAGGTTTAATGCTGGGCTGGCTCTTAAACGGATGACAAGCGCTCTTTGTTAACCTCCTCTCTCCCCAAAGTGGGGGGACAAGAGAAAAGGAAAGAGACTTGCTGGTTGAAAAAGTTAAAACAGCTTTAATCTAACTACAATAATAATGTATAATAATAATAGGAACAGTAATAATAAAATACATATACAAATATGTACAAAACCAATACAGAGCTGGCCCCCACCAATGACTAACACATCATGCTGACGCTGTGGGGCACACCCCAGGAAAGTCCCAGACTGGACTCAGCAGCAGGCAGGAGCTGGATTCAGGAATGCATGGATCGGAATCGAAGGCAGAAGAGTCAGGCAGAGTCCTCCTTGGATGCCGGCCATAGAAGAAGAGAGATTGACCGTTGTTACCCCTCAGCTTTATACCAAGTATGACGCTTATTGGATGAAATACTCTCTTTGGTCAGTTTTGGGTCACCTTTCCAACCCACTCCTCCCCATCGCAGGGTCGCAGGTGTGACCACTTCTCTGCTCTTTCAGTTCTGGCACATAAGAAAGGTAGCGGAAGCAAGAATTAACCTTGGTCTCCATAGGGATAACTATAAGCAAGAGCCTTTCTGCATACCATTCCTACTGATGTTCCAGCACTAACTATAAACACCGAGCCTTATCACTGCTAGAAGCAGCTACTGTCTGGAAAAACATGCAGTTAATTTCAGAGAGTGCAGCTTCTCAGAAGAGACTTAACTAAAAAGCAAAGTTACTAAAAGAAAATTGGTTCTGTCCTAGCCCAAACCAGGACAACCCTTCATTCTTATTCTCTTGCCTAGTATAAGCCAAGTCCAGCCTAGACCCTTCCCACTGTATACAGACACAGATATCCATGGGAGATATTTGAATTTATGGACAGCGCATCAAAGAAATGCTACAGTTATTTGTATATTTTCCATGGTATAAATCACTTTTTAGTCTCTTTTGATTGGGAATCCTGAGTAATAACCCCCTAAGACCAAATTCTCATTGTCTTCCTTGAAAATAAGATTTCATCAGAGATTTTTACTATTTGTATAAAGCATCTTTTATGCCTGTGTGCTGTTGCTACCACAGGCAGAGAAGATTCCAGTATGAAAACTGCAAAATGATTTTTGACTGAACTATTTATCAGCAAGAACTTATAATTTTACTTTACATGTTGTCTTTTTATTTTGCTGTACAGATTTTGATTTTCTTTTCTTTTTCTAACTCCCTGATTCTGATGATAGCAGAGTTTTATTTTTTTATTGATTATGGGGAAAGCAGAGATTTAGTAAGAAATTTTCCATCCTGAACAGGCTGACCATTTGCAAATCCTATATTTATTTTCGAGCATGTAAATGAGGAGAAAGAGAAAGAAAATGCCACAACCCTTTCTTTCTCAGAAGATATAATCTCTATCTGTCTTCTCCCATTTGTAGCTGTAGGATAATGTTTAAGTCTTATACCTATGATATTCTTATATACATTCTTATATCTATATATTATTTGAAAAGTAAAGAATAACGTATTTGAACCATTTTGATATCCTAGCAGGATCATGTATTTCTCTTCTTTTTCTTGTGAAGTAGAAGTTCAATGGCTTTCCTTAACTCTAAGGGCAAAAAGATGTTACTCTCAATGGGGCTGAGCAAACATGCCTAGAGAACAGATAAATCCAGGGAGGAGTAAACCAATTCAGTGACAAGAAAGAAATGGGAGCAGAGAGAAGTATGTCTCTTAACCTTGCAGCATGAGAAAGACATCTGTCTGAAGGACAGAACAAAAATTAGTAGGATACAATCACAGGGATGAGTAAATTATTGCTTAGTGCTACAAGGTCTCTTACAACGTCACATTCTTAATTTGACAACTGAGTTATAATTTACAGCAGGAATGAATTTGCCGATGGCAGATTTGGCTTGGGACGAGGGAATGCTTACTGTATCAGTACAAAATATCAAACCATCTGTTTCATATAAAGAGGCACAGATTGAGAAGAATGAATAGTTATTAGTGTAAGCCAATACTCCTGATCCTCATATTTTGAATCAGAATTGTGCTAGTACTGTACATCTTAAAGTATATACATACACATACATATAACATATATGTATTGTGCCTTTAAATCTCTTCTTCTCTGTCAGTCTGTCTCACACACAAATGCATACACGCACACACACAGATGAAAATACAGAGTCTACATGCAGTCATTTTCATATCAGAAATAGAAGAATTTCCATCTCTGAGCTTAAGGCAGGCACCATGATTAGATGGATTTTCAGACAAATATTATAAAATATTTAAAGACTTTTTATATCTCATCTTATTGAGTACTTATGACCATGACTCAAGAATGAAGCCCTTCCAAATTGCACAGGATTTGCTGTTATTTCTTTATTAATAAAAAAATAACCATTTCTGATATGTGGTTCATAAATATCCTGTTACTGAATAAGGTTTTAATATACTCTGTGGTAAAAAAAATAAAAAGCTTTGGACCTTAATGAAAGCCATGTATTGTATCTCAGAAGGTTGCCCAAAAAGCAAAATGCAAAATACCAGATAAGAGAAAGTGGTTTAATTCATCCATATCAAGGTGGCTTTGCTTGCAGCTGACACAGCCAGGGATATTCACAGGCTGACAGAATAAATTTTAGCAAGGTTTTACATTGCTAAATATATAGGTAGGTGGGAAAACATAGTTCTTTTTGGCTTAGAGATCCTCACCTATGTGGAATAAGACTATGCTAGCACCTGGGAATAAGGAAGCTAAAGCCAAGGCCATCTCTGCTGAATAAAGTAAAACAAAATCAGAAACCTCTAATTCTTATACCACTTGGCAACTTAATACAAGTAAAATGAATCCAAAAACTTATTAAATGTTATCATTAAGGATAAACAGAAAAAAGTCCCTGAGACTCCAGGTCTGGGAACAAATTTAAGAAATAAACTACTGGAAATTATTTGTATTTGCCTAGTTTGTAGAAATGCCGGTGAGGATTACACTGTGATAACATAAGGAATCCAGATTTGTATATGTGTATATATATATATATATATATATGGGTACATCTAGAATTTACAATCCGACTAGACAAGGCAAACAAGGAAATACAGGCACAGAAAGATAAAGTGACTTGTCCAAAGTTACCTTTTATGCTTGGGGTGCCTAGTTCAGTTAACAAAACCATGATATCAAATTTAGCCAGCCTAAAAATACCTGTGAATCATTGGAGAATTCAACTCTTAGTCCAGCACTAGTTAAACGTTTTAATTCTGAAGGGAGAGATATTCATAGCTTTCAACGAAAGAAAATGTCTTTCAGAAAGCTTTGTATCCCAGCATGTTGTCCCACTTTGCATACCAAGAACCAAGATAATTTCCCTCCCCACTGCTGATGGTCCTTTGCCCTCTCCTCCTCACCCTCTGTGCTGTCTCTCCCTCTCTGCACGCACCAGATGTGAGCCCTGACCAGCAGGATGCTTTTCAAAGAGACTAAGGGAGCTTGCAAGGCAGGAGAGAGTGTGCAAGGATAGCGAGGAACGGGCCAAGAAGCCTTGTCCTGCTGTTCATCTCACACAAGAAGCGATACAAATGACATTCATGGTGTGTGCTGCTGCTTCTTTTATGAATTATGCTTTAGAGGGGTGGAAGAGAGCACCAGGTGCACCGACAGAGACTGACTAAGCTGTCTACATAATGTACATTGCACTTGTCTCTCATTTACCAGGAACTTAATGAAAGATTTTCCTTCTTGAACCACAACATTATCCAAGCTGCCCTTGATTTGCTGTTACTCTGTTCTTCCTTCTAGACAAAACTGTGTCAGAAAAGTACAATGTGGCACAGAGCTTGTCAATAGTTGTCACTGAATGAGGTTCAGGAAGCCTATTTTCCCCAGAGGCAAACATTTCTGGCTGTGAGTAATTATGGCCTCTTAACATGTTCAGTCTATTCCTAAGGTATTTTTGGAAGCATATGTCCCATCTCCTCACTGCTCTCAGAGGATATTTGTGCCAAGGCTTAAAATGCTAATCAGATATTCCTGAGAAGGCTACAGTAAGCTAAAATTTTGAATAACAAATCTGCAAGGTAAGTTTGGATTTAGAATAGGAAAAGTTGAAAACATCAGTTTGATCCTTGTTTACCTTGTACAAACTGGCACTGAATTGAAACAGACCAAATAATGTTCTGGAAAAGAAGTTTCCAACACATTTTTTCTAAAACAGCAGCATAAGGTGAATCCTAAATATCTTAGCTGTCTTTAAAAGAAATTTCCATAGATTTTTGAATCTCCTGTATTTGCAGGATCCAGCATTTAGAAAAGAAATTGTCATTGTTTCTGTTTACATAAAATATTGTTAATCTCTCTCTTATACCACTTATGATATCTAATCTTAAAATGCATATGTACTAATGTACTCATTATAATTTTGACCAATAATCTCAAAGACAGGTCTGACAAATCCAGGTTTGTCGACACGGGAATTGCCCCCAGCTGTCCTCCCTACTGCTGTCTCTGAGCAACTAGAGACAAATATTTCAGTTTCTGATCTAGTACTCAATCTGGATTTACCAGTGAATATGGGTTTGCTTTAACGTACCACTGAGTACACTGCAGAAACAGAGGCTTAAGCACAGGTACGTATGCATGCATCATGGAAAGCTCTGTAAGAAGCACTGCTGAGCTACTTTGAGTCCTTAGCTGACAGAGCCCCAAGAGTTAAGCCATATATCTTTGCTACCAAAGATTTCCACAAAAGAAAAACATGCATATCTAAATGCTTGGTAAGGAAAGATAGTTTCTGAATGCTTTAAAGGCAAAGATGAGATTGATTTTGCTTTGTTTAACAGTAAGGAAGCAAAGCCTACCAGAGGGAGAGCTAAAATGAGTCACTCTTATTTCTCCTCTGCTTTACTCCATGCTCTTCACTGGCAGAGATTTGCAGTCAGACAGTGTTGTCTGGTTTTGAAACTTATACACAGGGAAGTAGAGAATTAACAGAAAAACACAGTAAAGTTTCTGACAGCTCAGTCTTTTTAAATTCATTCAGATAGTTCAGGCTTTTCTTTCAACAGTTATTTTGAAATAGTGTTGAAAGAACAACCTTAGAGAGCTCCTAGGACTTAGAGATGGTTACAGCCAAAAATCTCAACCATTACTTCCTTATCTGTCATGAATTGTCCAGGAAGAGGATAACCATTGACTGCAGTAGGAAGTAATGGTTTCAGCGTAAAGCAGGAGTGTGCCCACACTGTAAGTGTAGTTAATCTTTAATTTATTATCTCTGACCTGAAAAATATTTGAAGTACAGTGTCTGTGAATTTTCAGGTGCTTCCTGTATTAAGTTAGATTCAAAAGAGATTTAAAATCTGCCGTAATTCTGGAAAAGCAAAGCTTCTTGCTCTTTAGTTTATTCCACACATCTTGGAAATGAATGCAGTAGATTCTAGTTTAGCCTGAGCAAATAGTGCAATAGGTCATTTTTAGAATTTCAGTTTCCTTACTTTTGGGGAATTAAAACAGCTGGTTTTGGAGCTGCTCGAGTAGCAGTTGTTACCTCTTTAAATCAACTGCCTATGATGTACATAGACTGCTACTGGGTCTCACTAGATACTATAATATCAGTAGATACTGTAATGATAAATGAGACTTGATTACATTGCTTTTCAATGGCATTAATTTACATGTTTGTAGAAGTCTGTTGGGATTGGGTTTTATAGCTACTGTAATTTGTAGGCTTTTGACATTGCTGTGGGATAACTTGTCTAATTGGCTTTTTCCTCTCATCAGAATAGAAGATGTTTTGAATCTGACATCACTGTGGACATTATGCTACAAGAGGTTTCTTTGGATTGTTATATGCAGGACTTTTTCCTCTTGTTAGTCTTTTGTACTTGTCATTGAAACTTTTCTCTGAGCTGTAAAAGCCTTTCTCTTTACACAGTAAGAACATGATGGAAAAATGGAAAATGTGTCAAATAAAAATTCATGAAAGTTACCATGTATATGGCAATCAGCTGCGGAGGGCGGGGGGAGGATTACTTTCCCAGATAATTCTAAGGTAGCTCATTCTAAAAAGATACACCAACCATGACAAAATGTGTTAAAAGAACAAAGCGCTCAATAATCTTTTCTGAATGCAATTTTTTTGTAATGGCAATTTGTTTGTAGAAATTAACTTCTGGCACATCCAAGATTATAATAGTGATATAGTCTGAGTTGAGGAGCTTTTGAATAATTAGAAAACTAACCAACCAGGGAGTCTAATCTCATATTTCTTGTGTGTTGAAGATTTACATTGACTTGAAGAAGAAGATGCCTGAATACACACAGATCAGAAGTCCAGGGATAATACTAAATTTTCCCAAATGCAAAAAAAAAAAAAAAAGTTACTATAGTAACCCTCCACAGAATTTTAAAAGTAAGTGGTGTAGTGATTTAAGGAAGCAATAAAGTACAACTCATCAGGGGACATATAGCCACTTTTCTTTTTTGTCTGAGGAGCAAAGACCTTGTTTTGGGGACACTGGGAAGAGAATTCTTCCTCTTTGGGCACACCCTTTGAAAGAGAGTCATTGGGAGATTTCCTTCTTCCTGCAGGGACTGCCTGTTTGGAAGCTGAGTTCACTGTGGATATTATAGCTAGGGTTTCTTTGACAAGTTAAGATCGGATTTTTGCTCTTGCTAGTTTCTTTATATTTGCTATTCAAACCTTTTCTTTCCTGTGCAATTTCTGTGCAGCAATTGCCTTTAATGCTGCTTCTTTTGCCCTGTTTCCTGCCTGACAGAAATACTAGCCATTGAGTGTTCATCTCTAGCCTTATCATGATTTACTGCAGAATATAAAATCCAGTCCTTGTCATCGCCCAAAATATTTTTTATTTTCTTATTCTCCCTAAAGATAATCAATAGAACATTGCTAAAAAGATGTCAAACTGTAGGCATTCACTGGTTCCTACCAGATAAAATTCCTTTTGTCTGTACTTGTGTAGATCTGTTGTCCTTGCATTGCCACACAGATATAAATGAAGGCAGGATTTGATGCAAAGACAGTAAGAAATGGCAAAGGATTGGCTGCAGAAGTGAGTATTGATTCAGCAAGATCAGTCACTAGAAAGCCAATTAGGAAAGTGTGCTAAGAATGCCTTTCGTAATACATTTTCTTCTGTTGTCTGATCTGTGTTGGTACCAGATAGGTTTTATATAACTACAGAAAACTCAATCATTTCATAGCCTTTGAAAAGGGAGTTCATTTCTCTCCCAAAATGTCAATGTGGCCATCATTTCAGGCAAAAGAAGAGGAACCACATAAGTTTAACTATACAGATGACTTGGATGCCTTACTTCTTTTTCAGGATATTTATTTCTAGAAATGAGGGAATATGACCATGTGTCAAATGTCCTAAAAAGTGAGATAAGTTCTTTGCTCTAATCATATTGAATGACTTCAAAGAAAATGCTTATTTTCACATTTCTTCTAGTATT
>VZSC01012442.1:388864-410419 GCA_013398225.1 Steatornis caripensis | reverse complement strand
TATTCTAACCCAGAGGGAATGGATTATTCAGTTATCCAAGGATCACATACTAGAAAGTTAAAATGAAGTTCTGACATATTTTTAACAAAACGAAAGCATCTGAATCCAGAGTTTATGCATTCTTACTTAACATCTTCTTAGTGAATGTCTAGTTTACCAAAAAGGTCATGAAAGAGAACATAAGAGATCCATGCATTATGTTGGTTATGAGAAATATGTGTAATATAATTAGAGTGACATAAATTCATTGAGCCCTTTCACTTTAATGAGAGATGATTTGATCCCTTGTAATTTTCAAAAATTACAAATACTTGAAAAAAATATATTTATATAAGGGTATTTTAAGACCATTTGTATATATCTTGTTTTAAATCAACATATTGGCAGCTCCTATGCTGCCATGTAAACTGAACTGCAGTGATAATTCAAAGGATAAAAGAGCTATTATTATACACATTCTTTATCTCTAAACGTGTTTTTGGCTCTGACTCTGAACTGGCTGGAAGTATTCCCAACAAAAAACAGTCAGTGTAGACCAGCAAGTACAATTTCCTTCAAGGTCTACTTATCCACAGTATGGCTAAATCCCTTGCTCAGTATCAGCCTCCCTACCTGGTGGAAACATAGCTAGATGATTTAAATAATGGTCATCTGTACGGCAGAATGAACTTTTGGCAGTACATCTCAGCCCATCCCGGGAGTTAGAAAGTACTCCTAGTGAAGCTTTCCTAGGAGCACTCTGCTAGGTACAACACAGATCCAGCATTATTGTACAATCATAATAAGAATACAATAACCTGATAAAGCACATAAATCAAAAGTGAGTACTCACAAATAATGATTTGCAGAAAACTTTTATGTCCTCAACTCTCCAGTTTAGAAGATCTGTATAAATGCTCTCTATCTATTCACTATGAAGTCAGAAAAAAATGAAAATATACTTAATCCATCAGTGAAAAGAGATTTTAAAAAGTCCCATTCCTTCTTCTGTTATCTTTTTTCCCAGTAGCAAAATCCAGAATTTCTTTACTGTTTCTCACCTCCATCCCCTTCTAGTGGTATTGCAGAGAGGAGAGTCTGCAAACAGCTGTTTTTCCCAAGTAGCCACCACAAGATAGAAAAATGACACAAGACTAAGCCTTCTTTCAACTTCGTTTTTTCAAGAATTTCATTCTTAAGTGGACCCTTTTCTCTGCCTGAACGCAGTCCATACTGCCGTGTTTATTTTCTTTTTAAAAAGCTGGATTGGTCAAGTAGTCAAAGCATCCAAAAGAGATAATTTAATTTGGGGAGCAAAATCATACAGACTGTGTTTATTTAGCTACTCCAGTGAACAGAAAGTGGCTTCCAGGAGGTAAGCTTTTCTGAAACAGCCCAATTAGTGCATGAAAACTTGGCCTTGAACAATGTCTCAGGGTTAGAAGTAGTATTAACTACTAACTATTTATCTGCACTCTGTCTGTTTGGAATAGGAAGACAATATGCCAGCTGGTTGTCCATTTGCCTATTCCCTTACTGTAACCAGGGTGTAGCATACAGATAGATAAATTAATAGCATAGTTAGCAAGGAGCCAAAGGCTGAGGCCATTTTAAATAATGAACTGATGCAGAAGTTATAAAAGAACAACGTGTCAGCCATCCAAATCACTTGAGTGGAGTCCATATTTACTAAATAAACGGAGAAAGGGGAAGACAATCCTGTACAGACAGTGATGTACAGCCTATATGTTACTGAGATTTTGCCTTATATGAGCACTGCTCATCTGACAATGAGTCCATACCTACCTCAGGCAGGAACATGAATCCTTATTGGAGTGGAGAGTTAAAAACAGATGTTGTAAATAAATTAACTGGCTTTACTGGAAGACACCAAGGATTTGTTTTAGTTGGTTACATACAGGAATTTAGTGTCGGTATTTTTGGTCACTTCATGAGGACCAGGCTTGATTCTGGTTGATAGCCTCATACGAGTGTCTCAAATACTGTAGGGCACCTCAGATGTATATGCCTGGGCAAGCAAATCAAGAAAAAAAAAATACAGCTGTTTTTCTATGCTAGCTTTATGTTCAGAACTCTGTGTTTAGATCTCTCACTAGAAATGATCAGGCTTTCAGGTGTTGACTACCTACAGTTGTCTGTGAAGATGATGTAGAAATATTAAATAATACTGTGAGACATAAAAGCATTCAGATGAATTACCTAAGGGAATTCAAGTTGCTTCAGTTAAATATCAACTATACTTTCTTTATTTTATTAATCTCTGAACTAAGATAGAACCCTCAAACTATTAATAAAAACACTAAAGTCTTATTAATTCATCCGTGCTAGAGACCATCACTCAAAACCACTAATGCTTAAATAAGCCACTTAAATACTGTTGTTTTTTAATGAGGTTCTAGGTTTCATTTCAAAGTTCATCTCATTCTTGCTTTGTTGGATACAAACAAACTGAACAAAATTTTTTCAAAAATCAGACTTTAAAAAGCAAAATTGAGCTTACATCATTTACCTCAGTAACGTGTGTTCGTTGCTTTTCCTATTCCTACCCTCTTGCAATGTATCCTTCAAGAACAATCTTCACTTTCATGAGTTGCAAATTTTAAAGCCTAGTGGGACAACTTAAATGCTAATATTATTAAGCATGGGCAATTTTTCCTTCTTTTCATTCAGGCTCCCCCGCAAGGATATTAAACATGAAAAACTATGTTAATGTAATGTAAAGTAGTACAGCTTGGCTGAGAAAGTTAGGAAAAGCAAAGTGTCTATTTTCTGTACCAACACTAAGTCAGCTATACTGCAAATCCTGTCTGTTTTATAACAACATAATATAACAACATAAATACACATATTTTCCAAAGAAAATAATTTTTTCATAGCAAAACAAAATGAAAACATTAATGACATAAACCCATAGCACACTGTAACAAGTTCTGGAAAACTGTAGCTGTCCTTTGCCAGGCTTCAAGAGACTGAAGTTCTCTCCCATTTCCCAGGTGCATAGTCACTACTGAAATCTCCAGTAATAATAAAAAGAACTGGATAATGATGATGGCTGGTTAAAATGGTTTTCTGCATTACCACCAACATCCTTACTGGAATATTGTATTACCTGTTAACTGAAAGTTATTACAAAGAAAAAAAATCAAATTTCTACAAAAAATGTTTTCTATCCAAACTGTCATGTCTAGAGTCAAAATATTTCTATGAAAAATCAAAATGTTTTTTTCAATGAAATATGCTATTTGTGTCTCATGGGAGTTTTACTTCAGAAGCACCATTCTGTCTTTCTTCTCTGTGGGCAAAAATATCTAGTCAGATTGTGTTGCAGTAGTAACTGTCCTGAAATTTGCACTTCTCTCAGCAAAACAGAAAAATATATAAAGGAATCTAAACAGATATTTCAGTCTATAAATACACAGAGGTTGTACAATGTTAATATTTTTGGGTTTAATGACGGGATTTTGAAAAAAAATAAATTTGTGTGTTGAAGATAAACGTTCACATTTTGGAGAGTAAAGTATGATAAATGTTGTTTTAAAATTTTTCATGTTATGAAGCTCATTTTTGTTCATAAAAGAGTCATAATGGCTTTAAGCATCTGTTTTGCTATGTGTTTTTCAAATTTGAAAGAGAGACTGAGAATCCCAGTGGGAAAATGGGAATTTCTCATTTCCAAGAAAGGAAGCTCCAGTTTCTAGCTCTGTAGACAAATGTCATAATAGACTTTAAAATCACAGTGTGTTTGTGTATAAAAACTTGTTACTGATCCAGGACTGATTCTTCTACAGCTTTGGCCTCTAGCCCAATTGCTTCAGAGTAGAAATGCCAAATCTGTAAGGAGACGGAGGAAACACTTTTATGGAAATTTGATTTAACAGCAACAACAACAACAAGAAAAGTAGCAGTTTGAAGCAATTTAAGGATTAAGAACATTGAAACAAAACTTGGATTTGATTGGACATCAGGAGCAGAAGAGACAAGGCAGTAAAAACACACAAGAAATTAATGTATACAATTCTGTTAAATATTTAGTTCTGCAGTACATATGTATTATTTATCTTTATGTGAACATGAACGTAGTCCTGTATCCAGATCCGTATTGCTTTAAGGCTACAACGTCTTAATAAATTCTATGTTTTATATTTTTGTAAGTTAGCACTAGCTAGGCATTTAATCACTGGTTTGAATGAATTCATTATAGGCTGATCTAAAATAAAGAATACTCATTTCCAGCATCCTGGCTAGAGGTTAATTTGCTTTTCCAATATTACTCCAACTAGGATTTAAGTCTACTTCAGATTTGGAGGGAAATTTCCTAATTGCAGTATGAATTGTTTTATCTTACTTCTAGATAAAACCAGAAAAAAAAAAGGATTGCCAAATAAAATAAAATTGACACATTGAGAATATTATTAAGTAAACTCTAGAAAATTAAATAAATTCTGGGTCATCAGAAAATGGTTGATGATAGACATTTGACATTATACCCTCTGCTTAACAGATTCCTTAAAACCTAGTCTGTAGAAATTCTTAATTGTGGTCCAAGACAACCCATTGGTAAGGATTTCTACAGGTCAGTTTTAGGAAGCAAACCATGCACGTAAGCTTAATTTTTGTAGAAATGAATAGTTTAAGGTGTTACTGCATACTCAGTTGCTGACATAAGTCAGGGTGTTGTCAGACCATTTGACCTGGCTCAGAAACACATTGTGCATGCAGGAACGTTTATTACTCCTTTGCAGTCAGAGTGGCTAAGAAATGATTAAGAATGTTTTAATCAATGAGTAATTTTTGCTACATCATCCAAAAGGTAAATAACCCTGAATTATAAAATTCATTTCACAAGTGGCAAATATATTTTGTTCCTGAGCCAATAACAAATGACACTTAAAAATACAATAGCTTAGCAGGATTTTGACCTCAGTGCACTAGCAAATTAATGAAGCCTTCTGTTTCTATTCAGTATACACAACGATGCTCAAATAAAACAGTGAAGTTTGTTAATTAAGATCTTAATTTTTATATGTATAAAATACATGATTGGCAGAAGATAAATTTTATTATGTGCACATATGTATAATCTCTGTTGTTTGAATTAAGCATTCATAACTGATTTGTAAAAGGAAATATATAATCAATGATCAAATTATTTCATTGAAATACGTAACTGTATTTCTTTCAAAATGTGTAAACCGAAATAGTACTTCATAGGTGCAATAAAGAACAGGTTATAAAGAACGAACAACTTCCAGGTAGGTGATAATGGTGTGTGTTTTTACAGAATGAAGGTTCTGTAGCTCACATTTCCTGAATGGTTCCTGTAACAAAATTGTGTATCCATTTTACTGAAAGAATGAAAAAGAAAATGTAAACTTGCAATCCCCCTTCTGAAAGAATTAAAGTTTTGAAGGTTGGTATATATATTTCACTTGCAGCCTACGCAAGAAACAGGACCAAACCTCTTCAGAAATAGCAACTATGTCAACATTAGCACAAGATCAGCACTGTTTGAAGAATCTCACAAATCCAATCTTAGTGTGATCATTTGATCTTCATTCATTGTATTTCAGGCAGTCATATTGGATCATAGCCAAACCTCAAACCAAACTTTCCAGAAAATCAGAGAACTTCAAATATTATGAGGCATACTTCAATCAGGGGGAAAACTTCACACAGATCAGTAGCTTAACTGGGTGGCCTGAGACTGCCAGCTGTAGAGATTATACAGAGAAGAGCTTAGCTTTAGAGTGACATCATCTTCACTCTCTATTGATGAAGCATGTGTGCACTATCAGGCATCTTATTGCCTGACAAGATTGTAATTCAAAGTAATTGACTTGAAAGGTAATGCAGTGGAGTGATAAAATACTGAGCCAGATTATTGATAATGCAAGTAAATAAATGAATAAGAGTGTTGAAGTGTGATTTGTGAAAAAAAGATTAGAGACCTATTTGTGTGTGTCCTTTACCATTTAATCATGTTCATCCTGACTATCCTGAAACTAGGTTCATATCCTTACCCCACCATTGTAGTTAATTATCCTAACGTTTTACCTAATTTACAGTGTTACAGGTCTTGAATTAATTTTAGTGTAATGTATTATGGTTTCATACAAGCAAGCTGCTTTTTAGAAGATGATGTTGCTTGTGTGACACAATATGCCTTTGAACGTAGGGAAGAAGAGAAATTAGTACCTTGAAGGGTAGCACCGATGCATGCAGTGCTTCTGGAAACCTGTGATATTGCCAGTGTTGCCAAGATTCAAGTTGCCCTATACCAATAAGGATTAAGAGATTTGTTCATGGTATCACATCCATGCTTGAGATTCACACTCAGTGTCAGAAATAAGTATGGAACTGATAAGAGGTTGCCTTAGAATATTTTTTTTTCTTTTAATAGAATAATAAAATCATAGAATGGTTTGGGCTGGAAGGGATTTTTAAAGGTCTCCTATTCCAACTCCCCTGCCATAGACAGGGACATTTTTCACTAGATCAGGTTACTGAAAGCCATGTCCAGCCAGATCTTGAACACTTCCAGTGTTGATGCATCCACATCGTCTCTAGACAACCTGTTCCAATGTCTCAACATCTTCATAGTAAAGAATTTCTTCCTTATATCCAGTCAAACCTACCTTCTTTCAGTTTAAATCTATTAGCCTTTATCCTGTCACTACAGGTCCCGGTAAAAAGATTTCATGTAGCGAAGAGAGCTCGCAGGGAGTTCCGAAGTCAAAGATGAGTCCTCATAGAGGTATGATCAGTGCTCACTTTATTATAGGATTACACAGTTTATACAGAGTGAGGCAGGGTTCACGCACATCAAGCAATACAATCATTGGATAGTAACAGTGGTTCACACCCCCCATCTAGTGGTCAGCAGCATTCTGCTCGACATGTCCTGGTTCCTCTCATTCCCAGCCAACCCCCACATATCCCGGCTCCTCTCTCTCACAGTCAGCCTCCTCACACCTGCTGCTCAAGGACACACCGCCTCTGCCTTCTGTCACGTAGGCTGGAGTGTACGTGCAGGCCTGCAACAACACTTCATGCCCAGTATCTGCCAGGATACTCCCAACAATTTCATCTCTCTTATGATTTATGTATTGAATGGCTGCAATTAGATCTCCCTGGAGCCGGCTTTTTTTGGGCTGACAAACCTCAACTGTCTCAGTCTTTCTTCATAGGAGAGGTGTTCCAGTCCTCCGACCATTATTGTGCGCCTCTCCTCTGGACCCACTCTAGACAGGTCCATGTCTATCTTGCACTCGGGACACCAGAACTAGATGCAGTACTCCAAGTGGAGTCTCCTGAGAATGGAATAGATGGGGAGAATCACCTTCATTGTCCCACTGGTCACACTTCTTTGTATGCAGCCCAGGATACATATGGCTTTCTGGGCACATTGACAGCTCGTGACCCATTGTTCATCCACCAGTATCCCCAAATCATTCCTTGCAAGGCTGCTCTCAATCCTTTCATCTGTACTGGTACTGAGGATTGCCCTGACCAAGATGTATGACCTTGCACTTGGCCTTGTTGAACTTCATGGAGTTCATTTGGGCCCAATCCTCCGGCCTGTCAAGGTTCCGCTGTATGGCACTCCTTCCCTCTAATGACTCAACCACACAACTCAGCTTGGTTGCATCTGAAAACTTGCTGCAGATGTGCTCAATCTCACTATGTTGTTGATGAAGATATTAAATAATATTGGTCCCAGAGACCCTTGAGGGTCATCATTCATTATTAATTTCTTGGAGCCATTGACTATATGACTCAATGGAGCCATTGACTATAACTCTTTGGATGTGACCATCCAGTCATTTCGTTATCCATCTAATAGATCATCCATCAAACCCATATCTCTCCAATTTAGTGGTAAGATTGTTATGGGGGGGCGATATCAAAGGCCTCACAGAAGTCTAGGTAGATGACATCCGTATCTCTTCTCTTGTCCACTGATGCAGTTGCTCCATTGTAGACGGCCACTAGATTACTCAGACACAGTTTGCCCTTGGTGAAGCCATGTTGTCTGTCTCTAATCAGCAACCTGTCTCCCGTATGTTTCAACATGTCTTCTAGGACAATCTGCTCTGTGATATTAGTGAGCGCCAAGGTGAGGCTGTCTAGTCAGAAGTTCCCATGGTCCTACTTTTTACCCTTTTTAAAAATTGGTGTGATGTTTCCCTTTTCCAGTCAATGGGGACTATCCCTGACTGCCATGACTTTTTAAATATGATGGAGAGTGGCTTGAGCACTACATCAGACAATTCCCTCAAGATCCTGGGGTGCATTTCATCAGGTCCCATGTACTTATGTATGTTTGTATTCCTCAGGTGTTTGTTCTCTAACCTGATCTTCTACAATGGGAAATNCTTTGGGAAAAAAAATCAATTTAATCAGTCATTAATCAAGAACAGAGTAGGGTAAAGAGAGGTGAAAGCCAGATCTTAAAAACAAACACCTTCCCCCACCCCTCTCTCCTTCCAAATCTGGAGTCCCCTCACTCACGATGTCTCTACCTTCTCCTCCCCCCTCAGCGGCACAGGAGGACGGGGAATGGGGGGTGCAGTCAGTTCACCAGAGATTGTCTCTGCCACTCCTCTGCCACCTGCTCTGGTGGGGAGGGCTCCTCACACGCTTCCCCTGCTCCAGCGCAGNAAAAAAAAAAAAAAAAGAGAAAGAAAAGTCACCACATGTAGTAAGCTAATTTGAAAGTAAGAGGCTATTTTTTTTTATAAATTGCAGCTTGCAAGACTTATTGACTAAATTCAGTGTCAGAAGCAGAGAATAGCATCACTCAGTATCTCTTTTCTGGAAAGCATCCCTTTTCAAGAAAAGACTTAAACATGTGCTTAGTGAGACGAAGGCAGATGCTTAAAGAAAAATTTACGTGCATGCCCAAATGAGGGCCTACAAAATTATAAGGCAACAGGATGGAAATATAAGTTGTTGAAATCCTGTCCTTTCCATCTGGAGATTTAAATACTTGTTGTCATATGTTCCGTACTAGGGAGATGGGATGTTTATATGCTTGCTGTGAAGCACAGTTATGCAAAAATATCTTACAGATAACAGATATGCCAATTTTTACCTTTTTTTTAATATATTTTGAAGATGTCCAAGAGCAGTTTGGGAAATTAAAATATGATCAATGCATCTTTTTTTTTCTTAGTGATTAAATTTGATCTGCAAACTGCTACAACTTTTTGACATGCAAACACCCAGTTAGTGTTCTGGTGACTAAGTCCATAAAACGTAGAATTATTCTCTGCCTTGACTGAATAGAAAAAAAAATTGCAAGAAACAATCCACAAAAATATTATGAATAACACAGAGCGAGCAGGATTGGAAATTAATTTTCAGTAAATATTTTATGTTTAGAAGAATTGGTTTGTGGTACTCAGCTTTCAGACATTTGCAGGAAATGCTTCAAGTGTGATAGAAAATAGGTAGGTTTCAATCTACTGCTCTGTCATGGTTTGCGCCCAGCCAGCAACAAAGAATCACGCGGTCACTCGCTCACTCCTCCCTCCTCGGTGGGAGGAGGAGAAAATGTGATGAAACCTGGTGGGTCGAGACAAGGACAGGGAGGGTTCCCTCACCAGCTATGGTCACTGGCAAAAAACAGACTCAACTTTGGGAAAAAAAATCAATTTAATCAGTCATTAATCAAGAACAGAGTAGGGTAAAGAGAGGTGAAAGCCAGATCTTAAAAACAAACACCTTCCCCCACCCCTCTCTCCTTCCAAATCTGGAGTCCCCTCACTCACGATGTCTCTACCTTCTCCTCCCCCCTCAGCGGCACAGGAGGACGGGGAATGGGGGGTGCAGTCAGTTCACCAGAGATTGTCTCTGCCACTCCTCTGCCACCTGCTCTGGTGGGGAGGGCTCCTCACACGCTTCCCCTGCTCCAGCGCAGGGTCTCTCCCATGGCAGACAGTCCCTCACGAACTCCTCCAACATGAGTCCCTGCATGGTGCAGTCCCTCAGGAATACACCAACCCAGCACAGGTTGCCCACAGAATCACAGTGTACTTTGGGAGCAGGCACCTCCCCTGGCATGGGGTCCTCCATAGGTCCATCTCTGCTCCATCATGGTCCTTCATGGGCTGCTCCACCATGATCCTCTGTCGATTGCAGGGGCACAGCCTTCCCTTTCATCGCAGGCTGCAGGGGAATCCCTTCCAACTCCTACTGTTCTGTGCTTCTGTGATTCTGTAATCTCGCTCTGTTGACCTCCTTGCCGNACTCGCTCACTCCTCCCTCCTCGGTGGGAGGAGGAGAAAATGTGATGAAACCTGGTGGGTCGAGACAAGGACAGGGAGGGTTCCCTCACCAGCTATGGTCACTGGCAAAAAACAGACTCAACTTTGGGAAAAAAAATCAATTTAATCAGTCATTAATCAAGAACAGAGTAGGGTAAAGAGAGGTGAAAGCCAGATCTTAAAAACAAACACCTTCCCCCACCCCTCTCTCCTTCCAAATCTGGAGTCCCCTCACTCACGATGTCTCTACCTTCTCCTCCCCCCTCAGCGGCACAGGAGGACGGGGAATGGGGGGTGCAGTCAGTTCACCAGAGATTGTCTCTGCCACTCCTCTGCCACCTGCTCTGGTGGGGAGGGCTCCTCACACGCTTCCCCTGCTCCAGCGCAGGGTCTCTCCCATGGCAGACAGTCCCTCACGAACTCCTCCAACATGAGTCCCTGCATGGTGCAGTCCCTCAGGAATACACCAACCCAGCACAGGTTGCCCACAGAATCACAGTGTACTTTGAGAGCAGGCACCTCCCCTGGCATGGGGTCCTCCATAGGTCCATCTCTGCTCCATCATGGTCCTTCATGGGCTGCTCCACCATGATCCTCTGTCGATTGCAGGGGCACAGCCTTCCCTTTCATCGCAGGCTGCAGGGGAATCCCTTCCAACTCCTACTGTTCTGTGCTTCTGTGATTCTGTAATCTCGCTCTGTTGACCTCCTTGCCGTCCTTCCTCACTGACTCCAGGTATCTGCATAGGTATTTTCCTCACATCCTCCTCCCTCTGCTGCAGGTCTCAACATCCATTTCCTTTGTCTTTCCCCCTTCTTAAATACGTTATCGCAGAGGCACACCTATTGTCTCTGAATGTCCCGGCCTCAGTCTGAGGCGGGGTTGACTAGGAGCTCAGGGAGCTTTGAGCAGCTTCTTACAGGGACTACTCGCCCATGTAGCCCCTCTCCCACTACCAAAGCCCCGCCACACAGACCCAACACACTGTCTTTGTAGGGGGACAAATAATTCTTTTTAACGCTGTTTACATTTTCTATATGTGTAATTTATCAACAGTGACAGTGCATTTCTTTTCATTGTGCTTCTACGCAGTGTACTTATTGTATTAATAGAAGAATCTGGAATTAATAAAGTTATATCATGAGGTGCATTTTCATTTTAAGAACCACAGGTCAAGTCTGTCTTCTTCATCTTTTCCTAATCTTAATGTTAAAGGACGCTTGACCTTTTATGTTACATACACACAATATCTTCACGGTGAAATTAGAACCCTCTACAGTATTTCATTATATGCATGTCATACCTTGCAGGACAATTTCAAGTATCATTCTTCTAGTTTTCATCCCTCCCTACTCGAGTCTTCTGAAAATATCCTTGCCAATTCCCTGAATTCTACAGGTGAAAGGTTGACTGAGAGGAATCCCATTTATTGTCTATTAAATGTAATACGGAGTTTTTGTCACTGCGTTTGCTTTTTAAGAGCGTTTCCCACTATATCATGCATTGCACTTAGATGCTTAGGATCTTAAATCTTTAACACATCTCTGTGAACTCAGCTATTTCTCTTAGTGCAGAAAATTACTAATGATTTACTTAAACTGGAGACATCGGTCTTTTTCTATTCATAATTAATTAGGTCCAGAGAGATTTAAATGATTTCTTTTCCTTCTATTGTATTTTTCCACAGGTTTCTCATTCTCCATATTTCCTGCCTTCTCTCTACTTATTTGCGCAAGATGACACGCAGACTTTTACAGAAATACCATGTGCCTGAGAGAAACCATTCTCTGACTTGAAGGAGGTCTGGTATTGTCTGACCTATGAGCTCACTATTGGACTTCAAAACTATCTCAGGTAATGCTATTGTTCACTGAAGCAGATCTAGCTCTTGCAAATTACTAGTTGTCATATGTTTTTTCTTCCCCTTCAAGGACTGCTTCACAGGCTAAATGTCTAGTAATGAAAAGAAGAGGGTAGTCTGTATTTAATAAATCTATTTTATAGCAAAACATACCGGGATCATGTGGTTTCTAGGCTTACCATTTGTGCAGAATAATAATACTGTGTGACCAAGCACATAGGTATAAAAAACTGCAATTGTATATAGGAGTCCTGTAACGGGCACAAGAGAAATTCTCCCACTGTTAGGGGGTAGAAAGGGCTGTGAACTTTGTGTAGGGGAAATATAGTAAGTAGCTTATTTTTGACTTTTTTAGAGCATCCTGTGTTCAAAGAAAGGCAGTGTTTCTTCATGGCTGGTAATAAAATAGGGGGAACTTGTTATAAATCAAGGCTGTGCAGCAGACTTGGTGAGGCAGCAAGACAAAGGAGAATGGGCGGTGAGGTTACCATGTGAAAAGTAAATAAGGACACACGGTACACTATTTCTTTTTCTTCCTTTAAGAATTCTCATTAGCTTGCTACCACTTTTCTTTATCTGCCTTGACTATTGAGATCATAAGACTTTCAAAAGGGATTCTAGTCCACAGTCCAGTAAGGCTATGCTGAGATCCATCAGTGATATCAAACTAAACTTTATACATTATGAATACATAGCCAAGAGATATCATATCTTTCCATTATATAACACAGAAATACACATATGCTTATAATATAAATTTACATACGTAAATTAATAAATATACAAATGATGTATTTAGATGTAATTGTTTGTTAAATTATTATATTTATATAAAAATATGAACAAGCGTGTAAACACGTGCTTGCACACACACACACAAGTGCATTCCTTATTTTTGTGGAAGTTGGTACAGTTTGTTTTTACAGTTCGTTTGGGCTTTTAGTATGCACCCACATCCCAGAAAATGTCCCTTTATTGAAGAAAAGAAAAAATTAAATGGATTATTAAGGGTTTTGTCCTAATAATCACATGAGATCTCCCTACAAACTTCCAGTGATTCTTAATTTCTGTTGCTTTAAATTTCAGCTTTCACCATGTACCGCAACTGAACTCTAGTTTTTACCTTCACACTGTCTTCTTGCAATTTCTGCACCTGATATTTCATGCTGTTCTTAGCAATAAAACAATAGGAAATAAAATGACAACATCAGTTCATTCAGATTTGATAAATGTTAGAAAATGTATTGCAACAATCATTAGTTTATATTCAACAGGAAGACATCAATTACATTAACACTATTTCCCTTGGTATGATAAAGGCATTTCAAGATGGCAATTAAGTTAATCTCCTATAGAAATGAAGTTCTGTGCTATAGTAAATCCCACATGAGCATGGCCAACCGTAAGACTCCATGTCATGTAATTCAGGTCATGAAAGGAGCCCTCTTGGTTCCTTAGGGAATCACAGCATTTGTTAAATTATTTTGCAAAGGCAGAAGTAGAAGCTGAACCAATTGCAACTGTGTTGAAGACAAAGGAAACAACAAACACAATTGATATGGAGATACAACCAGTCTACCACAGGATTTAGGCTTACAATTCCATATGCCAGTCATTACCCAGATTCACAATACTGGCCCAGATTCATCCCTCTAATTGAATACCTTTATCTTAGGATAACAAATTGCTTTTATTTGGCAATACAGAAGGTTGCTTAACCACTGTTTTTCTATGTTATTTCTTTCTCATGCTTCCAGCTGTGTATGTGTCATCCCTATCTTTTACTCCTCCAGTGTGTAAATGAGTTAAATATGTTCTTAAAAATAGGTAGAATGATACTGAGAGCTGAAATACATGTTGATCTCACTAGAAGTAGGAGCTCAACTTATAATGCCCAATGGCAACAGATATGGACAGTGGCCTCACTTTATGGTCAAGATGAATCCCTTTCTCTTGAGAATCATAGTGAGAATTTAAGAAAACTGCCTGCATTACATGCAAACCCCCAGAAGTAAGAACCTACAGCTAACAGTTGAATTCTCTCCTACTTCACAGCTTAATTCAGTTAGCCGAACATGAGCATCTGGTGCCATTTGGGGTACTTCAAAGTAACTTGATTGCCCTCCAGCTGCCAGTCTAGAAAGGTGTAAATCCCCTGTAGATACTATATTATAACCATTTTAATGTGTGGACTTTCTGGATCCCATGTAGTGTCTAGAAAAAAATCTACCACCTGATTGTCCATCTGGGGAAAGTCTGAACCTCCCATTTTCCCCTCAGAGGAGCACAGACTCTGATCAAAACAGTAAAGGAAGGTATATAATGTCAGTAGGAGGCATTTTATGGAAAAAAATGTGAAGAAAGTAGAGGAAAATTTAAACATAAAAAACCCTCTAACAAATCTGATGCAATGTTTCAGAACATCTCTTCCGTTATGACCTTTGGGGCCAATAATCTGTTCTTGATGGGAGTGAGGTGAGGAAGAATGGCAATGCCCTTGCTCAGGAGGATGAAGCTTGTGTCTCTACAGCCACATATCCAAAAGCCTTTCTGTCTCCTTAGTCTCCCTTCTTAGCAACAGCTGTGTAAGTTATCCAAAGAACTGATCTTCTCAGCAGTGGAGATGATGGGATTCATGTTGACTATGATGGCAGTTGTCAGCTCTGTAACATAGGGAATGCCTTCAGCAGCAGTGTGGTCCAAGCAGAAGGATGAAGAAAGGCAGAAGGACCCCAAAAATCCACACCAGAGTTTTACAAATGTCACACTTGCAGGCCTTCAGCACTGGAGCTGAAGATCATCTGCACGATGAATATTCTGGTGGAAGATAAAGATCTAGAGGTTTCTGTCTTATCATATCTTGAGGTAGCACCGAAGTATTCTTGAGTGTTCCCCCACATCAACTGAAGAAACTTATCTGTGTGCTTTATTACATATAGAGAAAAGTTTTGCTAGATTTAAAGATGAATTAACAATTCATACAGTCTGTTTTTTAGTGAGTATGCTTTACATTGTATTTGGCCACACAGAAGGTCAGAGAGTCATAAATGTTCAGAAGCAAGGATAAAAGTTTGGATGACAACTCTGCCTTACTTTCCAGATCTTCAGCATTCTTGTAGGTTTTATATCTCAGTTTCCTAAGACATTTTATTTTGCCTTAATTTGCAGGTTTTTCTACTCTCAGTGTCCTTTTACTATTCTTTTCTATCCCTTTTTCTAGCCTTTTTTGTGTATCCTCTACTTTAATTCCACCTTAACAAAATTTCTATTTGAGGTTTTCCTTTGTGAATTTCTTTAAACAGGTGTAAAGAAAAAATCTGGAATGAAGGAATTCTCACATTTCCTGCAAACTTAATCATGTATAAATGTGAAAACACACTCTTATCAATGTTCTTTACACCAAAGTAATTCAGCACCTCCTCAGCAGATTTTCAGACATACAGTCATGAAGAATGGACTCTTTCCTTTTACAAGCTCTAGTAATGGAAACGGAAAGACACCTATATGAAGCTAAGCAGTAAGCATTTCTTAAAGTTTTCCGAGAATATAAAATTGTATTCTGAGTTATTCCTGGAGTACCTGTATCCCTTGATGCCTTCAAATTTGGAGTACATAGGCAAAATGTTCTGTGAGCACAGCCAACAGAAGTAGTCAACAGATGCTGAAGTTTGTGCAGAAGGGTGCAAAGAGGAGGGGATCAAAGTGGACTCAACTGAAATTGTGCTGCTGTAATAGCCTCATGCATGGTAGCAACATGCCACAGGGCAGTTTCCTCAGTAGATGCTGGAGGAGCTGTCCCTCCAAGGGTAGATATTTCAAAACAGACTGAGCCCCAAGCAGCAGATGCATCCCTACAAGTCCCTCCCAGGCTGGTGGGAGTGCATGGGGCCTGTCTCTGAGGCTAGAAGAGATGTACTTTTGGACTGCAGAATGTGTCCACCAAGTGGAGGAGTTAAGGGAATAAAGGAGCATCTAAGAAGATGAAAGGGAAATAGATAGGTTCTGCACTGAGACTCAGCAGCTTGAGAAGCCTCACATCCCATCTGTAGAAGAGAAGCAGGCACCCCCCATGCTCAAGGTAAGTAAAAATTCTGGAAATGGGGAAGAATGGAAGCTGGTGACTTCAGGCATGAAGAGAAAGGCTCCCGTCCCACCTAACTGCTTATAGCTGCAGAATAACATCACTGTTTTTAAAGATGAAGAGGAGCTAGATGTGCCTACAAGCAAAGAATCTGGTCCACTTAACTCCAAACTATGTAAGACTACCAGGAAGAAACGACGAGTCATCAGAATGGGTGACTCCGTGCTGTGGGGGATGGAGGCATCTCTTTTTATGAGAGAGAGCAGCTGGAGTGCATGGAGCTCTGCCTGGAAATGGATTAGGAGCCAGCTGAGACTTTATGGATTACGATTAAAGAGAGGATAGACAAAGGTGATGTTGCAGCGGGTATCTGCTACAGGACACTCAACCAGGAAGAACAACTGGATGAGGTCCTTCACAGAAATACAGAAGCAGTCTTATGTTCACAGACCCTGGTTCTCATGGGCAACTTCAAGCACTTCGATGCCTGCTGGAGGGACAACACAACAGGACATAAGCAATCCAGGAGGTTCCTAGAGAGCAGTGGTGATGACTTCCTCCACTAAGTGGCAGAGGAGCCAATGAGGAGAGGTGTTCTGCTGCACCTTGTACTGACCAACAAGGAGAGCCTCACTGGGGATGTGAAGATCACAGGCAATGTTGACTACAATGACCACGAGATGGTGGAGTTCGGGATTCTGAGGGAGGAGGATCAAAAGCAAGCTCACAAGTCAGGACTTCAAAAGGGTAGACTTTGACCTTTTCAAAGATCTGCTTGCAAGACTACCGTGGCACAAGGCCCTGGATGGAAGAAGGGTCCAAGAAAGCTGGTTAACAGTCAACTTCTCCAAGATCATGGGAGCTCGATCTCAATGAGTGAGAAGTAACGTAAAATTTCACATGAGTGGACAAAGAGCTCCTGGCCAAACACAAACACAAAAAGGAAGAAGCATACAGAGTGTGGAAGCAAGGATGGATAGTCTGAGGTGAATACAGAAACATTGTCTGTGCGTCCAGGGATGAAGTCAGGAAAGCCAAAGCCCAAATGGAATTGACTCTGTCCAGAGATGTCAAAGGCAAGAAGGACTTCTTTACATACATAGGTGAGAAATGAAAGACTAGGGAAAATGTGAGCCCATTGGTCAACGTGACGGGGGACCTGGTTACACAGGACATAGAAAACACTGAGATACTCAATACTGCCTTTACCTCAGTCTGTACTAGCAAGACTGGTCTTCAGGAATTGGTCCCAGAGAGCTGGGGGAAAGGCTGAAGTAAGGAAGATGTACTATTGGTGGAAGTGAATCAGGTCCAGGTCGGGGAATAAATAAACCAACCGGACATCCATAAATCCATGGGCCCTGATGAAATGCACCAATGAGTGCTGAGGGAGCTGGCAGATGTCATTGCAAGGCCATTCTTGGCAATCTTTGATTAATCATGTCAATTGGGGGACGTTCCCGAGGACTGAAGTAAAGCAAACAACACTCCTGTCTTTAAAAAGAGCTTTTAAACATGTATGGGATCTTACTTTATTGTTCACTATAGATACAAAACAACATATATTCCTCAGTCGAATCTGTTGACTACATTTCTCATTACCAATCTGTATAAATTTCAGTTAAAAAAAAATGTTTTCAGGATTATGAGATGCTAATTGAAATGTGGTGAGGGTAGTCATTCATTTTTGTTTTAGGAACACTTCTACATCTATGCATTGTAAAATTACTCTGTCCTTTACAGATGCAGCTATTCAGGGACTGAATGTGAACAAGAACACCATGACTAAGTGTATCTGTGACCTACAGAAACAATTCTCATATGTTCTCTATCATAAATACATGCAAGGAAGAGCAGACATGTTAGGTAAGTACAGTGAAGCTGGGGGGGTTTTACCAAGTCTCTGTCCAATCTCTTACTCAGTTTCTGTCTTTATCTCAAAATGATTCACGGATTTAAATAATGCATGGCAGTGATGGAAAATGTTATAAATTACAGAAGACACTGGGATAGCTAAAATAATCTGAGAAATTGAGACTGACACTTTTGTCTGGTCTGCCCATGAAAGAATTAGAATCAAGACATGTACATCAGGCTGCTGGGGGCACGCACAGAGTGTGCATCTCACCATGTACTTCTGCATCAAACCCCTGCATTTAGAGGACAATTGTTCCTAAATAATTATTATCTTCTATTAACAATGCTTAAATGTGACCAATAATGTAGATTTTTCAAGAAGCTTATCTTGCTTGCTGTTTGCATGTTTCTTCTATTTCAGCAATTGCAGTTTGTTATATGTATTAAGAACATAGTTAAATATCCAAAACCTTTCCAGTTACCTTGGTTTCCTGTTTTGGTTACTGCAGCTTCCATCTGTCTGACTGTAGTTCCTGTTGATTTGCCCAACTGACAACCATTTAAAATTTTGCTGCAAATACAATTTTCCTGTCTCATTGTTTGGTCATCTCCCGGCTCAGCTTTGCATTATTTTCTTAGTGCTCCTTTATGACATCAAATTAAGTTACGTATTTCAATTTTAGAAGATTTCCATGGCTTTTTCCATTTTCTGTAACGTTCTTACACCCATCTGTTATCTCAAGTTCAGTCCCCAACTCACAAAATTTTTGAGTAAGCACCCTTTTTCTAGTACTGAGACATGCCCCTCACTGAGAGGAACTTCCTGTAATATCATTATTTTTCTCATAATGTCTACAAAAGACATGGAAAATGAGAAGATTGTTGTTGTTGTAATACAATGCCTATCATGCTGACTAACTTCGTCTCATTGCCTTCTTGTGCTCTGCCATCTGTCTGTCTGTATTTATTTACTATCCCACCTGACTGGGAGCATAGATTATTGTTTTATTCTTTGTTAGTAGACAACATTTTGCAGTGGGGCTCTGTTTCAAAACTGGGCTTCCAAGGCACTGTAGTACCCAAGAGTAACTTGTAATGGGTCAGGAAAAAAAAGATGAATCATGCTCCAAAGCTTGCAACCTAAGCCTAAAACAAGAGACAGCAGATGGATACTGACAGACAGATGGTGTTGAGGAAAAAATAATACAAACAATTACCAGTCATATAAATAACACAAACACAAGGAATACACATATAAATAATACTTGCATATATGACATACGTAAATAATAATGCTAAATTAGAAAAATAGAGATAGATGGAAGAAAAGCATTTGCAAATTGAAAACTAGGCCACAAAGATATTATGATCTGTACTCTTCTCAGCTAGTTTCAGATTTAAAAAAATTAGATGTCTTGCCTAGGTTAGAATCTAGGTTTCATGAGTAAATAATATATTTTGAGGAATGTACTCATATTGACTAAATTTGGGTCTTCAGCTCAGTTGTCTAAGTTGCAAAATCAATCTTTCTAAACTTCTTCATTACAGAAAGCAGGACAAGAACTTCCAGAGGGCAATTCCTATAATATTAGGATGGGATATGCCCATTATTACAGGAATCTATGTAGAAAATTCAGATAAATCTTCTAGCTTTAAAGATAGGTGAGGAAAATGAAGATGTGCATAAATTGGAGAAGACATATGAAGCCTATGAAATGTCTCAAAATTGAACCCTGAATTCTCAAGTCCTGACTAATCACCATAGTTCTGAAACTCCCTTACCAGGCAGCAGCAGCCCATTAATAACACAGATTTCATGAGTGTAGGATAATGACTAGGATGGTGAAGTGGGGGTGGAATTAGAGAAAACTAAAGGAGAAAACTTCTAAAGTTGAAAATTATAACATTAAGGAAATTTTAGGATAAAATACAGCTGTGGCCTCCAAGGCAGAATGCAGTTCGTTACTCCCACGATAATCCCCTAAAAAACACTACCTGCAACCTTAGCGCATGCTAAGAGGAACAGAATGGAGGGTGCAGCAGAGTGAAGACTCTACGGCCAGGCTCTGTTCTAATCTTTGCAAGGATGGGAACTTGCTGGTACTGTGGAACTGATAAACCTCGTAGCAGCTGCCAACCAAGGAAGATAAGAGACTGAGCCAATGACAAGGATGAAATTGCTGTCCTTCAGATGAACATTGTTTATTATAATCTCATTATAACATTAAAAAAACCACCTCCATCCCAAAGTTACCCCCCTCCAAGGTATGACTACCCTTTCCTGAGCATATGTACTGAATTTAAGAGAAGCTAGACTTTTAAATTGAAGGGAGAGAATTCTTCACCAATCAGTGAGAAAAATATGTATGACTTGAGTCACTCAAGTTCCACCTAAAAATTAAATATAAAAGGACTCGGGGAGAGAATAAATTTAGAGAAGACTCCATCATAACTACTGGGATTGGTCGTTGGGCTGAACCTACTTTCTTCCCCATAGGGATGTTTATTTGGTAAGAACTATGTTTTAAGTGAACTTAGTGATTAACTTTGGCAAGTTTTTCTTTTAAGTGACTAGATCTTGTATGTCTACTGTCTTCACGCTTGTTTTCACGGTTAGTCTACTGTCACCAGCAATCTCTGTACCCTAAACTGTCTTGGATTTGTATAATAAAAATTCTCAGCTGAGTTTCGTTTTGGTGTAAATTTCTGGAAACTTTAATAAATTGTTTGACTAAGGAGTCTGAACAGGATATCCCAAAGAGGACATTCAAATCACCCTCTGATACAGTGTGCAGTCTTCTCAGGTTCAGACAGGCTGATTGGGCACAAGGGACTTGTGTTTCTTGTGGAATTAACAGGGTAGTCAAACACACATGGGCCAGAAACTTTCTCCCCCTGCCACTTTCTGCTCTTAACTTGACAATGGGTATTACAGGACAGGACCTCAAAGATCCTGTTTCAGTTTTAAAGCAAGGAGACTTTAAATAGAAAATATCCTTGAACTGCAGTCAATCTCAACAAATTGGTCTATCCAGCATTTCCTTCCAAAATTAATAAATTATTTTTTCCTTGAATATTTAACATCCATTTACTTAGTAACTTCAATGATTTTTGATAATAGCCTTTGGTACATATTTTTAAATAGAACATGTTTATGTATTTGGAGGGGTGTTGTGTTGTGCTTTGTATTTTGCCTTCTTGTAGCTGAGGTCTAAATTGTGGGTGTAGAGCACTCAAACTGATAATGTAATGTCACTATTTCAGCAGTCAATATTTGGACTACAGGGTCAATGTCTTAGCAAATACGCGCATCATAGAATCATAGAATCATAGAATAATAGAATCATAGAATGGTAGGGGTTGGAAGGGACCTCTAGAGATCATCTAGTCCAACCCCCCTGCTAAAGCAGCTTAGCCTAGAGCAGGTTGCACAGGAATGCATCCAGGCGGGTTTTGAATATCTCCAGAGAAGGAGACTCCACAACCTC
>VZSC01012442.1:369138-386305 GCA_013398225.1 Steatornis caripensis | reverse complement strand
GTGTTGTTTTTCCAGCAAATATCAGGGTGGTTGAAGTCCCCCATAAGCACCAGGGCCTGTGACTGTGAGGCAACTTCCAGCTGTCTGTAGAAGGCCTCATCAAGTTCCTCTTCCTGATCAGGTGGCCTATAGTAAACACCCACAACAGTGTCACCTGTATTGGCCTGCCCTCTAATTCTTACCCATAGGCTCTTGACTTGTTCTTCATCCACCCCTAGGCAGAGCTCAATGCAAAGCTCCAAATTATTAGATGGAATATTTAATGTTAGTATGTAAACAAATACCATGAGACAAGGAGAATGAAAACATCGACAATTATGCCATCAAATCACATCCTGCTTCTGTTCAAATGTTCAACAACATGAAGAAAAACATGAAATTGTGAAAAACAGCAGCAAAGCTGCTAGAGAAAGTAAAAAGAAAAAATAAAAAGATGTAGATAAAGAGGTAATTAAAATATTTCAACATCCTATCACCTTACTACTTCTACATTATTTACCCATTCTCATAACATTCACATTTTACACAGCACAATTCGGCAATTTATCTAGAAAAGGGGGAGAAGGAAAGTATTTTAGCCATTGGGAAACCAGTTACCAAATATGCTCATCCGTAGTTTCTGATGTCATATACAAAGTTTTCATGGTGGCAAGGCATTTGGCAGTGCATTCCTCCTCTACTGCCTGAATATCTAGAAAAAAATTGTTTAGTGAGGGAGCAATATAAACACAGAAGATAGGACAACTTCTATCTGTCCAGAGTATTCTGTGTTGGTATACTACATGCTATCCACGGATGGGCATGCTTGTCAGCTCCAGAGCCGATGTAATTTAAAGTAGCAGATTTACAACTATGCCTTAAAGTGGGACTTCTTCTCAGAAGGAAAGCAGGAACTTAGCTTATTGATGTGAAATTCTCTATAGATATCATAGTGTATGTAGATATTTCTTTTAATGCGGATTAGCTCCTTAAACTTCCTCACAGCATGTCTGTACAAACAGCTATATGGCAGTACAGCTAAGGGATCAGTGCTGGAATAGAAATGAGGAGGAGAAGAAATGATGATCATTAAGACCACATTCAATAAAGAAAAATGCAAATTTGACTGTTCCTCAAAGTGGTAGATGAAGAGGAATGCAGTGGGTTTACATAATACAGAGGTTTTTTACGCATCTGCTTACATCATCTTGTATGAGCACTGTAGGTATCCCTCAGCAAAGTTTACCTTTATAAAGTATCTAGTTTTGAGGGCTGTATAATTTATTTTTCCTGACCAGAACATCTCAAGTTCTGTTTTCAGTGCTATTTTGATACAATTTAACAAGAAATTTCACCATTTGCTATCTGAATCTATGGATACAAGGCAGAAGGTAAGGAGATATTTCTGGCATGTAGGAATAGATTACTCAGTTGCTACTGATGCTATTTCTCCGTGCAATTGTTTGTTTCTCATTTTCACTTTTTATTTGAGAAGAAACTTTATATCTATCATTAAAAAAAGTCTCATTTTTGTGTGACGCAAAAGAGTGCTGAATTCAATATTGACTGTATCACTTTCAGAGATTTAAATCAAAGTTCCAATGAGGTGAACTGCACCATCTGTGGTGACAAAAAAGAAAAACATACAGAACCCTGATATGTATTTGTAGAGCTGTTAAATTTCAGAAATCTATACTTCTCAGCACAAAATGCAAATGCAATGCCCAGACTAAATGATGTTAGTTCGAGATTATTAACTTACATGGTCTTTCTCAATGCTCAGCTTCAAAAGGATGTAATTTTTGTAATGTAATGGACTTAAGGAGTGCAGTAGTATATAGAACTACTGTGCAAATAATTCATACTTTTCACCAGCTTTAAAATGTTGGAGAATTTCTGTATTTTTTAGACAGTGGTGTTTATGAACAAGAATATTTTTTTTTAGAACTTGAGGCCATATTAGATTAAAGTGATGCTTTATTAAATGTACATTTATGAAATATACAATATAAACCAACATTTTAAGGTTAAGTACCTAACTACATAGTTCAGGCATTTGAATCAGTGACTTAACCTTCAGTGTTGCTAAGGGCTCTGTTTTTCTTTGATTGCTTTCTTGGAAAAACACCCTGTGCCCATCTCAGCCCTGGATTTTGCTTTACTACGTCATTGTCTTCTTAGTATTCATTGATGCTGCATGTACTAATCTGAGGAAAGAATAGGTATAGCTTAAAATGATTGCTGATGTAGATGACAGCAAAATTATCTGCCAATTTTCTAGATGAGATGTAGCATTTTTCCTTAATAAAAGAATAATCCTACATACAGATTCTCACTCCCCGAGGATGCCCTTGTACTCCAATGCGTGATCCATTACCGGAATTTTTAAAGACACTTATCTTCCTCTAACAAAGTCACTGGGCTGTAGCAGTAAAGAATGACACAATCTCAGATATACAGATAAATAAAGCAGTCGAACATTGAATAGGATTTGACCACTTGGGGGATAAAATTATTTCTATTTTGTTTTGTGACTGTGGGTTAGACTCTGTGACTAATGAATATACTGCTATGTCTGATCAGCTGTAGCAGAGCATGAGAAGTCCATCTTTATGGAATAAAGTTTTCTGTGCTGGAACAAAGAGATTTTTATGGAAGCATGCCTGACTGTTAGTGACTCTTTTTACAGAAGCAGTGGCAGGAGAAAGAGGAGTTTGGTTGTCTATGATCACGAAAACTGAATGTAAGTAATTTCTTAGTACAAATTCAATACAAGAAACATAGATAAACTGTTGATTGTAAAGCAGATCATAAATTCCTACATCAGATCGAGTGCAGCTAGTCACTCAGACAAATATTTTATCACCTTCTGTTGTCACAGCATTAGTATAGCCCCTACTGCCAATAAACAACAAGAACATCAAAGCTCACCCAGCCCCAAGCCCATAGAGTGCAATGTACAATCTATAACACTCCAACACTCAGAAATTTCATCTGCAGATTTTCCAGTGGTGCACAGTATGTCACAAGTTTTGTACAATTTTGCTTCTCCTGTTAGAAGGACCAATTTTTGCCCCTATAAAACAACCCTATTCCTTCAGGTAAGAAGTGAGCATAGCTTTATAAGTCTGGAAAATGCCAGGTCTCCTTTGTCAGCCACAAAATACTCCCTCCTTAATCACTACGGCAACGTTGACACAGCTGTCTATCTACTTATGGCAAAGGACTGGTAGGTAGTGCTCCACTATCTTATGCCCAGCTTCTGACTCTATCACAGATTACCAAATATTCTAATGGATAAAATTTGTGTACAATCCTCTAAAATGTCACAGTCCATTATATGTGGTAACCCACACCCCCTTCCCAGAAACAAGCCAAAACACAAACCAAGCAGGAGACAAAATACCTTGTCATAAAACAGTGGAAAAATAAACTGCAGTCTGAGAAAGTAGAATCAATTAAAGCTCTCTTCCACCATAACAGATCTTTTTAAAGTTTGTTCTCCAAATCACAGGCTTCTTTTAAGTTTTTTTTCCTGCATGTACAGCCCTCTTCAAAGCTTTTTTCCACCTAAGCTCAGCCCTTGTCAAAACTTTCATCAATCACAGATCTTTGAAGTAAGAGTTATTTCCCAAACAGCAAGCTCTTCAAAGTTCCCCATGCACAGACACAACTTTAAGTTTAGAGGAAAAAGACTACTGGTAGCACTTCAAAATTCACCACAGTGAATTAGGAGCTCTAGACACATTTTCAAATATGTAGTAGCTGAAGTTACTGTGATAATCTCAGGTTTCTTGGTAGGGTCTGAGCACTTCTAAAAGTTCTATGTGATGCTTGTCTACCACCTAAGGGACCTTAAAACCCAATGCACGTGAACCACTTTTGAAGTATCTCCTTCAGGTCCCTAAGTCACTTTGTCACTTCTGAAATAATTCTCCTTCATCTAATTGAATACAGGACTAGCAAAAAAAAGTTTAAAAATCACAGGGGCTTGTGTCCGTGCCTAATTATATTATGTGAGTAATGTACTGTCATAGAAAGTAAGGTCTTGCTTGTGGAAAAGACAAACACCCCTAAGTTAATTTGCCCCACAGTTTTCTCTATTTTTATGACAACTCTGTAACAGCAATCTTAGTATATGCATTCCTAAGCACATTATTAGTATTCAAATATAATATGCTGCGGATTTGATTTCTGGAATCGTGTACAACACCACTGATTTTTGTTCTGAAAGCCAGGGTACGTTTTGCTGTTTCTCAGTATGAAGTCAGTAGTTAGTTACAGACACGTAGTCTTGAAAATCAATAAATATTGTCTTTCAGAATCACAGGTATAAAAAAATATGAGTTTGTTTCCACTTTAAATACCCCAACAATATCACTAAATTGTTGCATCTGTGATTACCTTGCAAAATGCTTCAGTAGAGGAGCCAGCGCTATTGCATCTTACAGCAAATCCCTAGTATTCATTTAGTTTTCCTTACTAAATCACTTCATTAAAAAAAGATTAAAGTCTACTTCAGCTAGAGGCATGAATTCTCAGTTCTGTTTCCAGAGGAGTCTGGTATCAGTGCAATTCTGAAACAGTTTTTGTTATAAAAGTTATGTTAAACACACTATTTAGGGGTTGAAACGTCTCTTCTGGATCTACAGTGGGTCATGTAACTCTAACTTTTGTAGCCCTTGAATTGAATGTAAAGGAGTTTTCCCAAAAAGTGTAGCTTTAAAGGTGCAGGAACTGAGGCAAGCCCAAAAGTAAACGCAACGTAAATCCACGATATTGACACCTGCTGTAGCATTTTCCTCACACCTTACTGTCAAACTCGTAACTTCCCACACAAACAATTTCTTCTTTGAAAAGAGATTCAGAGATCAGCAATCTGAGATAGATGTTCCCTGAAATACTTTTGAGGGAGAGAGGATTCCCTCAAGTAAACAGCGTTGTGCTGGGAGGAAAAACCCCTAGGGATGTCCAGGAGATGAACAGTATGTCCTATGTGAAGCACAACCAGGAAAGGACTTCAGCTGCCCATTCTTCACAACAATCCAACAGTTAGAACTACATTAAACCCTCAAAGAATAGTAGGCGACATTTAAATCCTTCTCCGGTTAAATGGTGGGGTTTAAAACAGTGACAGTGGAAAGGCCCACACATAAAAATTCTCCAATAGAGAATAATTGTCACTCTTGATTTACACATGTGAAATGCACTGGTCTTGTGCAGAAAAGCATGGAGATGGAATAGCCATGGTATGAACACACATTAAAAGAAGTCTCTGTGCTTGGTAGAAAACACTTATTTCATTAAAATCAGTGGGGTTTACGTGTGAACTAGTAAAAAGCACCCTTGACCCAGGAGAGGGATTTGCATCACAGCTTTATGCCACAGCAGTAACATAAGTGCCCTGGGGACCTCACCAGCAGAAACACTGGAACTGATGGACTTAAGACATCAACAGCAACTAGGCAAACGTAATTCTAAATATTCCTGATTGCCCAAAGGTTGAACTTTGGCAACTAAAAAGTCTTTCAGGTGCCAAATTCCACTTGTTAATTGCGTTTCCAATTTTTGACTCCAGTAAGCTGGACTGTGATGACTTTCATGCTACTTCTACTCAAAAGATTAAGTGTATTTGTTTGATTGTTCGTGTTGCAAGAGCATTAAAAGACTGCTAAACTAAATGCTCACTATCAGCCTGATAAAAGTCCTCTGAGATCAACGGGAATAATTCCTTTGACTTCAGCGGGCTTTTGGTAAGATTCCAAATTACCCGGTGAAAGGTTAGCCTCCGAAGAATAGTCCTGAAGCTATCATATCCATGGGCGCTGCACTCAAAAGGATGTGGCTCCGCACCTTGGTGGTACACTGCATCTCATGCTAGAGCAGATGCAAGTGCGGCATCTCATTCTGATATTTCATGAAATACCACAGTGGCGATAGAGGAAACATATTTTGATTGACAGGTTTAATACTAGCTGGTACTTGAAACAGCTCGCGGCCACGTCAGGATCTGGCAGGAAGCCAGACCCCATTCACAATAATGGGACATCATACAAATATCAACAGGGCTGTATTGAAACAAGCTGTTATTATTAATTTTGTGTCTTTTAAGAGGAAGAGAGGATTTCAGTCATTTTAAAGGATTTTTTTAAATGGATAATTATACTGTTTGATGATATTTAATTTCTGTTTACCTCTGAATGCTGCTAAAGTTGCAGCTAGTTCTCCCATATGAATTGGATTTAGATATACAATTGCTGTCTAATTTAGTTGATTCACCTGAAATCTCTTCTGCATTTGTATTAGGGGACGTGATTTTTTTGAAGAAAATTAAAGGCAACTGAATGTTGATGAAAATAAAAAAAAGATGAAGTTGGAGTTTAGACAACTGTGCTTTGATATAAGAGTCTGCACACAGTTTAGAGAATCACTTACATGAAAAAAATATTTGCTGTTGATGTGGGAAAGGTTCAACAATTGGAGATTAGAAGTGAACAAAAAATTCACAGTGAATCATCTCAGCTCTACAGGAGTTTCCCAGATCTTCATTCATTTTTTTTGCCTTAAGAGCTAGCTTGAGAGGAGACATGCTACTCTTTTCTGTAATACTACTTACTTTATTTTATTAGAGAGAATTTCCAATAAATAGAGACTTCAAGTTCAGCTATATCTTTTAGCCTGTAACAGCTGCAAGTTTTCTAGATGCTTTATGGAAAGGCTTCGTCTCTATCCTAGAAGACATTATTAAATAGACTTAACAGAAGCTTACATGATATTGGAGGAATGAAGAAAAACATAAGTTTTTAGATTACATTGATTAATCGGGTAAAAGAGATAGATGTCTGGTGAAATTTACAATCAATATGAAGTTTCATAGCTCTTTTAAGTGACTTACACAAATTGTCCACTCTTTGTTCTATATTGTTTGTATTCTTTTAACGATATACTCATGTGTGAATATACATAAGTATACATACATATATACAAATGTATTTATATATAAAACATATAAACTACACATTAATTTTAGAGGAACATTGCAAAATGTGTTTTCTTAAGCCTGATGTGGAGGAGTTATTTTGACTGACAGATTTCAGAAGAAAACTACAAACATGTGAGCAGGTAGATGTACACAGGAAATTTTTAAAACGTGGAGGAAGTCATGAAAGGGTTTGGTTATGATATGGAAGTTGTAGAAGCAGGTGAAGGAGAGTGTCAAAGGAGACTTCTCTTTCTGGATGACAGGGTGGTAGCATGAAAACTTTAAAGGAGTGTTTTAGTTCAGAAATGGAAGATTATGAATCTGGTTTAGTTATCCAGGTTTTGAGAGATTATTGAGCTGCCTAAGATGAGATATGTGACTTTGAAAGAACACAGGTCTTTTTGAAGGATTTGTTTAGGATACACTAGTGGAAACCCCTGCAAGCAGATACAGGACTCAAAAAGTAAAGGACAACAAGCAAGAAGAGAGCCCTCAGAGACTCCAGATCCCAAAGAGAGATGGCAGAAAAAATTTACAACTTGCAAAAAAGATGACCATTGGTCACATCCATTCCATAAAAACAGATCTCACAAATACGTTTTTTGATCATAATTGTAGTTACTGTGGCTGACATGTTCACTGCTCTAGAAAGTTTATTTCTTATATTATAAAGGCATTGTCTGGAGAAATAATCTGTTGAAATTTTGTCCTTGACTGGTTTGAGTACTATCTTTCAGTCCTAATCTTGTTATCTCAGTCCCTATCTTTCCGATTTTACTTGCTGTTTTATCTTCAGATTTTAAATAACAAAGTCAAAGCTTAGGCTTCTTCAAAAACTGTACTAAAATGTGAGCTCTGCAGATGTACATTTGAAAATGTATGCATCTCTAAATTAAAGATGCAGGGTTTTTTGCTGCTCTACTTTAGCAAATATCCAACCTGCATATGAAATACATTTGTGCTTTTAAAGTTGTTAGCCTGACTAAATGTGCAGCTGATAGTGATCTACAGTTTTTGTTTATCCTGCTGAGCGAAAATGAGAGAGGACATATTTGCAGACCTATTCAGCTAAAATTCTGAAATGCTGTCTCATACGTTTTATTCTCATGAAATGTTGTTTCATTCAGTCAGATTTCTCAAAGGTTCATTTCAGTAACAATAACGCTTAATAAATCCAGCACCTGAACTTTCCATGTCTAAAAATGGCTGCCTGTCAGAGGTTAGTTTCTGTGCATCCTTTGATGTAAGATCTTTCTTAGGACAGGATTAGGAAAATACAGGTTCAAGGATAAGTAATTTTAAATGTCAAATAATAGTTATACATGCTCAGTTATGTTGAACTGAATGTTTAGGAGTTCAAATACTTTTTTAGAATCGTTTTTGCTTTCACACACACTTTAATAAACCAGAATACCACTTAAAAGAAAAACCTTATGCAGCAACTAGCTCTCTATTTTCCAAATTCTCTATAACTTTTTGATCTTGAATCTCTCCAAATTGTATTTTATTAAAACTTTCTAATATCTTCTTTATAAAATGAAACATTGCTTCTATTTAAAATATATGGAATGCAATATAAATTGTTGCTATACATCAGTCCTTCCATATGGTATCAATGCTTATCTCTATCTTGTATTTGCCATTAATACTTCTTAGTATAAATAGATCTCAGTGTTTCCTTTTTGATAGTGTGTTGCTGCTTTTGGTTTGATTTGTTTTTTTTTTTTTTTGCTTGTGTAACAGTAGCTTTTCATCTGTCTGTGATCTACCAAGCTGCAGTATTCTATGTTTTTCCAAGTCTAGAGATACCATTTCATCTATGTGCAGTTCTGTCTTTTTGCTCAATATCTTGAAAAAGACAATTATTTTCTTGAATAAACACTTCAACAACTGTTGGGAGTGGTTAGGTTTTTTGTGGTTTTATTGAGGGATTTTTTTGGTTACTTGTGTGTTTTTATCTTTTCTTGAAGTCACAGATAAGCGTTTCTCATCTAGTGGACATTTTACACGATATGGATAAAATCTGATAGTGTATGCCTTACTGTGATTCTCTTCCTCTTCACTTTAACAGCTATTGATGCTCCTGGGTCTATTTATCTGTTTATGTGATTTATGTTAGAACGTGCTAACTCTTGAAAAAAAGAGAGTAGGGAGGAAGGAAGAAAATGTACCTATTTATTTGAATGAAGTGGAAAAAATTGTTTTATTTCTGATGCCTTGTTCACCAGCTTTCTCTTGTATTGCATATACGTTTTACAGTTCTGAGCTCTGAGATCTCTACCATTTATATTTATTAAAAATAGTCTTGTGGCTTACAGTAATTGGCAATAATGACTCTGTGTCTGTCAGTTCAGAAAAGTACTATGCATTTCCCACATAAGCTCAACATTTTTTCAAATGTTGAGTATCTGTGCTGTGAGGCAGTCCATCTCCGTATCACTTGCAGCTTTTTTTTTCTTGAATCGTTTTCTTTTATATTATTTTCTTTCAGAGCACAGTTGTAAATCACTCAAGTAATAGTCTATTTCTTTTGACTGAATTTGTTACTATTCAAGTCCTCTGGTTATTACCAGTAGTTCTTCTGTTCATCTCAGTTCTTAAAGATTTTCTGTTCACTAGACTAAATGTGCAAGAAATTATAAATCGTTTTTTATTTCATGGGCTGCATTGTTAAAGTTGCATGTTCTTTCCAATTCTCTTGGTCTTATCACATAGTGATCTTCATTTTATTCCATGTTTTACTTTCCATTTCTCATTTAATTTTTTCATGTATCATATTCATTCTGAAACCAATGCATTCACTCAATGTCTATTTCTGCATGTCATATGACTGCATCATTTAATAAAACACTTCTAAAGAGATATCTCAATTGGAGTCCCCCTAAGTATAATAGGAAAAATTTTGTTGTTGCTGTTGGCTTATCCATACTGATTGTAGACAGTTCAGTTTGAAATCAATTGGTTTCATTCATCCAAAAAATAAGTTACTGGAAGCCATACTTTAATGAAGAGATTAGATCCTTGCCTTTGCCACGTCCATGATTGTGCCTTCTGCATTAAAATGTATAGAGATTTTCAGCTGTACATTACCACTTTCTTACTTCCAACTTTTCTGCAGTAATATTAGGGTTTTTGGGCTTATAATTGTATAAGAACTTGTTGAAAGAATTTTGCTGTCAGTTTTTGGACAAGAATTGCTCTTTCATAAAAGTTGAAATGTTTAAGAAGAGTTCAGCGTTACGGGCAAATATAGGTTTAGAAAAAATTCTACATAGCCAAAGAACTAAAATAATTNTTAGGGTTTTTGGGCTTATAATTGTATAAGAACTTGTTGAAAGAATTTTGCTGTCAGTTTTTGGACAAGAATTGCTCTTTCATAAAAGTTGAAATGTTTAAGAAGAGTTCAGCGTTACGGGCAAATATAGGTTTAGAAAAAATTCTACATAGCCAAACAACTAAAATAATTTGCTGTAATTTTATAATTTCAGATTTCTTTTTTTTTGTTTTGAATTATTTGTCCCCTCCTCCCGTGATTTCTTTTATATTTCTGATTTTTTAAAATGTCATTTAATTTAAATGTCATTTAATTTTTTAATTTTTTAAAAATTTTTAAATTTTTTAAAAAAATATAATTAAACTAATTTAATTTAATTTTTTAAATGTCATTTAATTAATTTTCCTTATTTTATTTCTATGGGGAAAACAGACAATGATATACCCAAATCTCACATGCTTCCCTGTATCTTCTCCCACTACACAAGAAAATTGTTTTAAATCAGTTGCATTTCAAATCAGGTCCATTTCAGTGGACCAGAATGACTGAGAGCTCCCTGAAAGTGTTTGCGCTCAGCCTTTTGGGTAAAATAGTAAAGTTTCATGACCGGAAACTGTACTTGGCAGAGATTGTGAAGTATTAGGTTGGTGTTCTCCATGATTTCCAGGTATTACTGGGAAATGCTTTCTCTAATTCAGCCTTTACAGGGTCCTATCTCAGAACTGCATAAATGCAATTAGCAGATCTCACTATGAAGCTACTAATGATAATGGGGTATCTTACATGGGCAGAAAAAGGTAAGGACTGATGAAGTTATCTTGTGACCCTGCAAAGAAAATTGGCAAGAGTGCCAGATGGACAAAAGGAAGATAAAAGGAGTCTGCTTTGATTAAGACTAACGACTGATCCAGACAGTAATGTTTCCTTAAGGCATAATCAAGCATTCAAGAGGCAGATGGTGGAAAAAGTATGGAGTCAAGACAGTTCAAATTAGTCCAACACCATATGGAGTTGCTTCTTTTTGAAAAGCTCAACCTTCCAGACAGACCTGTGGATTTGCCTACTGGAGATGTGAGACACCTTTGGACATGTTTAATGACTACCAACTAACCTACTTGCCTAGACATTTTACAGAAATAAGTGGATGATGATAAGTATGTGAAACCTGATGTTTAAATCTCCAACATGAAACTGAGAAGTAGCTGGACTGTACCAAAGAACCAAGAAATTCAAAGAATGATTAGATCTGGTGTGGTTAGAGTCTATCAAGCATCCTTGAAATACTATTCCCTTTTGTTTTCATCCATAAAAACTCAGCTTTTAACTTCTAGTCATCAGGTAGGACAAAGTGCTCAATTCTGCTGCCATGATGTATGTGGGCTGTACTTCGACTTTACATTTTCTTTTGGCCACTGCGATCATCACCTTTATTATTACTCCTGAAAAGTAGAAAACATCTGCATCTTGATTTTATTTATCGATCTTTGTATCTTTTTGTTATTTTGTTCGTCAATTCAACAAATCTAAATCTCACACCACCTGTACATGCCCGGAAAAACAGTGGGGTTTAGTCACAGGAAAGTAAGAAAGAGAAAACCACTAGAAAGCATATCTATAATTTACGGTGGATTGCAGTCCAGGCAGTTTGAGCCAGTAAGAATGTCCTTGTCATCCTATTCTCATGATTTCCTAATGTATTCACTAAGTTCAATCTAAATGTTTATAAACCACTCATTTTAAAGACAGGAAATTCTTTTTAGTGGAGTCTTAGTGACTCCTTTTCTTCTTTCTGTACTAAAAGACATCAAACTCACCAGGAAAAAAACATAGCATTTGATTCTGATAGTTATTATCTGGCAACCAGAATGTGAGGCAATCTCTAGGTCATACATCCTACAGGACAACACTCATAAGCTATGGGTGAAATTATTTTCTTTTGTTTCTTCTGTTACCATATTCAGAGATTAAGGTGCAACCTAGGCTTTTATTGCTTTCATCTCCAAGTCCAAAGCTTCATATTGCCCTAAAACTCTGTCTCTATTCAACTGCTCTGTAAAGGTGTTGAGAGAACTGATGACTAACAAGAGCTGAAGTGCCGGTGTTATGCAGGTGAGTCAGTACTAGCATTATATAAAACCTACTTTCTAGTATTTCTCAGAAATGACAGCACTTATCTGAAATCAATACTTGACTGAATAGCAATTAAAAGGTGGAACTAAAGAAAAGTAAAAATGATGGTCTTAAGAGAATATTTTATCCTCTATGAGTCTATACATGATGAAATTGACTGGCAGCTTTGATATATTTGTCCATTATTTAAAATTTGATCTGGCCACTGTCACATCTCTATTGACAAACTTTTTAATGGAATGAACTGGGAGGCAATAATCAGAATAACACTAAACATTTTAAGTTAGGTGTGTACCTAAGCTAATTGTCTAAATTTTGTGTATAGCCAGCAGGGAGAGCGAGTTGCCTCCAGAGCACAACTGATGCCATTCATGTCTTAGTCAACACAGTAATTCAGACTCTGTATCTGATTTGTCTTTGCCATTTTATTGTCTCTTCCTCTCATTTAAAAATTTGTTTGGTTAAAAATACCATGTTCCTCAACATGGATGTTAAGTACCTAAGTAACCACACCATAGTAATCAGTATATTTTTTTTTCTTTTCCTGTCATGCACAACACTTCTAGCTCACCCAACCAAAAATTCTAGCTGCTTTGTCTTGGATTTAGTTATTCATAATCCTCATTATCTAGCTGTCTCTTCAATATGCCATCTTTATTAGCAAACTCTTCAGTCTGTATCTGAAGATGACTGCCCTGGTGCTTATACATCCCCAAATACTGTGCTTCTGCTTATTACTAGGTGAGCAGTATCTGGTGGCAGCTCATCTTTCGTTATGATGGACAGGAGTGAAGTGTTCTGGGACACAACAATTATAGCCTTGTAAGGTGGAGAAGAAAATAAACTCAGAAAATCTACGACTACTGGGGCTAGCTGAAAGTTTTTCTCTCAAGATGATCAGGAAGGGATTGAATATAAAAAGCCTGAGGAGAAGAAATTAAGGCATAGTGCAAAGAATAGATAGGCTGTGTGCATCCATCCACATTGTTGCTGAATGAAGACTAAAATCAATCCAAATACCTCAGATAAATCATTGTTTTCATCCATTAATGCTTGAGGTGCATTTTATTTTATCATATTATACTTTTCTTTTGAGATATCCAACTACTGCAAATTTCATTGGTATTTCCTTTTTCTAGGATTATGTTGTATAAATAATATTTTACTGTATTTTTTTATTGTCCATTGTCATGATTTAAGGCTGGGCTGGCTATTAAATGGATGACAGATGCTCTTTGTTAAACCTTCCCCCCCCCACCAGAAAGAAAGGGAAAGAGAAAAGGGACTTATGGGTTGGAAAACATAAAGCAGCTTTAATGTAACAATAATCAAAAGGTATAATAACAATAATAGAAAAAGTAATGAAATATACACAAATATTTACAAAACCAATGATGAGCTCCCCACAATTACGATTGCATCACCTGGACACTGCAGGGCGTATCTTAGAAGAGACTTAAATAAAAATCAAAATTACCAAAAGGAAAATTGGTTCTATCCTAGCTCAAAACAGGACATTCATTTTTTTGTTTTTAAATTAATTATTCATTAAGCATTAATTTTGGGACAGAGATTACTTTTAAAATAAACTCCAATACATGGTAATTTTTTTATCATAATTACTAAGAGTAACAATACTATGAAATTCTAAATGTTGGATCAGGAAAACATTTTACTTCACATACGTGATACTTCACATATTTAAAATGATTACTTAGGCTAGGTTTTATATATAGATTTTTTAAGTCAATAGCAGACTTCTGGAATTGTTCTCTTACCTTTCCTTTTGGATACCAACTGTAATGACTCCCATACTAAGAACGTAAGTTTTGAAAAAAAGAGTTTGGGGGGAAAGAACAGAAAAAAATAGTGTTTATTTTTCAGGAGTACACTAAATTACCATCAGGAGGAGTTTAACCCAGTTTATTGACTATATTATTAATCCAAATTATCTTGTCTATAATTTAGTCATCTCAGCTGCTTTTAAGTTAAAATCATCCTTTTAAAAATCAGATTCTAGTCTTTGCATTATGTCTTGCATTTGATCATCCCTAAATTCCACTGAAAAAGTAAATGCACAGGATCATGGAAAATGAGCTCACTTTTTTATCTGGCAAGTTGAGGTTAATAGGTGAAATTTGACATCAGTTTTCAGTTGCACCAGCTCTGATTTATCAGCAGAGAGCACAATGATCTGGTGTATCTTCATTACCATGGAAGTTGCCCCATGAGAAACATTGTAGGGGCAATACAACTGATTTCATGCAGTTCAATGAGGATCCTTTGTGGAGGTTTTGTTAAATCTACTGGGAATGCCTACTTCTTTTGTAAGCCATCATTTTCTGAAACATCTATCTGTCTGTATGTTCTCACATTTATTCATAAACTAAACCTGACTGCAAACCTTGCAGAAAGAAGTTGTAACACAAAAATGAAATATTTGATCTATGGCAACGTGTCTTGTGCAGAAAACAATTTTTTTTGTCTGAGTGTATGAAGAGAAAGATGTTGATTAACTCTAGCGAGTTCGGTGAAGGGTCACCACAGTGGTACAGGCTGGAGCATCTACACTGCAAGGAAAGGGCCATGAGCTGGGGCTTGTGCAGTCCAGAGTAGACAGCTGCAGGGGCATCTCACAGCAGTCCTCTACTCAAATGAAAAGGAAACTTTTCAAAAGCATCAGTGAAGAAGCAGTAGTGTATAATAATTTATGTAGTGTATAATCTCTTTTAATATGTGGTTTTTTTGGGTTTTACAGAAGAGTTTAACTGGTCCAAATCCAATTATTCAATGTTAAAAATAAATTATTATATTAGCATTAAGAGAATCATTCGTGTTTGGTATTGACATAGGAAGGAAAAAAAGAGAAGGGCTTAAAACCCATGTAAACCAGGAAAAATAAATTCTGCTGTTGAAAACATTCTGAATAGTAAAGCATTCAGTTTTTGTCATTTAAAGGGATGTTCTAATTTAAGTATTCTATGAATGTTCCTGCTTGCTGTCTCTACACAACATTAATGTAAACTTACTTTGAGAGTACAATTTATTTTTAATCAGTGACTTAATCGTGTGAGTTTTCCTACAGTAGCATTTTCCATCTGCAGTTACCGAATTGTCTGCCGGCAGTATTGTCCACTTATCCACTGCAGTTCTAGTTTCTCCATGAGATCACAAGAAAAACTCATTTCAGGGGTATTAAAAGTATACAGTTAGAAAGGAGGAGGTCTAGGTAAATGGTTTGGAAAAAATCCAAATTTTATCGCGCATGAAAAGCACAGAGCACAGAAATAATGCAAGAAAATAATTTCTCATGCTATTTTAGCCATACTATGTGTCTAGATTTATCTGAATACCAAACCCAAATGTCTTGGGTGATTGATTATTGCTTCATGAAGCCTCTAGTTTGGATTTGGCTTGCCCTCACACAAACCATGCAATGACACAAAATGTCATATGTGATGGATGTGGCTTTGAGAAAAATATAAAAGACGTAGAAACAGCATTATGAAGCTTTTTCTCCTTATGGTTCTGATTCATTTGACATCCATTCTGAACTTTGTTGAAAATAACAGAAAATCCATTAAGATCTCTGATCTTTGAAGGGAGAGTTTGTGAAAAAGTAGCTTTATCAGGAATCATTTCTTGTTTGTCTTTCCATCTCTCATTTTTTTGAACACATATCTAAGCTATAAGCCAATTTGAGATCTGATGACTGCCTTGAATGAGGTGTCATGGTATAACTTTCAAAGATCTTGGGACCAAAATCTTATGCCCTGCTTAAGGCCCAGGGAAAGTAACATTACATGGGAATATAAGAGATTAAATCTTCTGTTCAATTCAGATCTACTGTGTGGCACAGCCACTGAGTCATATTCACATGGCTGCTTTCTATTTAGCATCACTGCAGCTTGGCTTGCAGTGCTGCAAGAACATTTCTATTACCATCACTGTGCTGTGCTGGCTGGCGCATGGCCTCTTTTCCATATTTGCAAAGTTCTGCCTTTGAGTTCCATTGCTAATTCAGGAAGACTATGGTTTATACTGTGTCACAACATTTGTCTGTAGGACTTCTCTTGCACAATAGAGTCACAATAGTTCTGTTGCTTCTGGGGAGAAGTGTTCCTACACTCGGTGGGACTGAACATCTCTAACTTGATGATTGTGCCAAAAATTCCTCTAAGACATGTTTGGAAATGCTTATGTAACAAGACATCTTTCTGTTATTATTTCCATGCTGTATCAGTGAAGTCTACTGTGAATTAGATGAAAGGTCATTCCAGGATCCTTTCTTGGATTTCAGTCCTGAACTATGCCTCTCAAAGGAAGATCATGGGTGCATATTACAAAGAAAATGAGCTAATGAGTTGGATAGGAGCAGCTTACTTAGTCACTAAGTCATCCTAATAAGTCACAGAAAATGTAGCACTTGATGTAAGCCATACCTTAATTCCTTAAGTATGGAATCTCACTGTTTTAAACACACTGAGTTGTAATTTAAGACAAACAGCTACCTTTTTTCCAAACATAATAAATGATTATATGCATATTACTTTATACATATCTATTTTACTTAGAAAGTGCTTATATACTCTGGTGATAAGCAATTTACCAAACCACAAAATCTTTACTTAGGTATTAGTAGAGTTGGTAAGAAAACAAAAATTACTATCCAATGAGGAATTTCCCATCAGAATAAAACTCAATGTTTGAAGGGATTTTGTGGAGTCAAAAGGCTTAAATGTTTTGTTTCACAAACACTGGTGTAACCTTTAAAAATACTTTGTTCAAGTGACAGACCGCTG